>BLBF01000039.1:2199906-2226371 GCA_015471245.1 Laticauda colubrina
TTTCATGGCTAACAAGGCCTCTTATGAAAAATACAGCAACAGGAACTTGAATTGTAGGTGGACATGATGCTATGCTAGGAGCATGGCCTTGGCAAGTTAGTCTTCAAGTTTATGCAATTGGTCTAGGATATGTCCATATATGTGGTGGATCTTTAATTAATAAAATCATAGTGTTGACAGCAGCACACTGCATTAAAATATCAGAATATGTATCTTTCCATTCTAATACTTTTTCTTCAATTTGGGTGTGATAAATCTTTTGACCAAAGAAGTATGGACCAGATATTTTATAATTATGTATGAAAAAATTCATACATAAGACAGCCCTGCCAACTCTCAGGGTTCTGCCCTGAGTCTTTTGATTTTTTGTCATTTCTCACGGTCTCACGACAAGGCTCCTCAATCTCACGCCGAATTTAAAACGCGCTTTTTTTTTTCAAATTTGGGGGTCGGCTTATACGCGCATAAATCTGATTCTCACACAAACGACATGACGCCACTTCTCAGATCATGCAATATCGATATTACCATACAGTCATATATACATACATCACATTTCTTTTTACTCTGGGCGCCTCCATTTTGATTTTTCTACCACCGGATATAACACGCTCTGATTGGTTAGTAATTCACATGACTGTGAATCTCACTATTTTTTATAGAATCTCCAGATTTTTTTTCATGGGTCTCTAGATTTTCCTTTATCAGGGGTTGGCAGGTCTGCATCATCAGGTATTAGGTGATATATTGATGATGTTACTGATTTGAATAATAAAATGTCTTCAAGCAAATAACCAAGCTCAGGGAGCACCAAGGACTCCACATTTCAACCCTGAGCTATATACTGTATATTCTCTTCTATTGACAAAGTTATATCTTGGTACCCACACCTGAACTTTACAAGACAAGTGTTCAACAAAACTACTTTTTGTTAATTGGCTTGAAGAGATTTCTCTCTGGGATAAATAGAGACTGGTGGGAACCATGTGAATCATATCACTTTGCAGTTTCCATTTTCAATGGAAAGAAAGACGTACACTTTTGGCAGAAAGAATAGAGTTTTCATTATCGATCCACCCAATATGGCTATTCAGAAATGCTCTTTTCTTAGAAGGAATGTTCCAAAAGCCTTCCCAGTTCTGCATAAAATATTCCTTTTGTAATGCATTCAAGGTGATCAGTACTGATATAATTTGTAATAAAATCAGTCTTTCAACAAGATATCTATGGGTTTACCTCATCTCCTCACAATTGATGTTTTATCTCTATAAGCAACATAAGCATTAAACCATGGCAAAATCAATTTTATATGTTTCAAGCAGAGAGGAAATAAGGAAGATTTCTGAGAATGACCTTGGGAATAACCTGTGCCTTTTTTCAGAACCTGTCTTTCTTCTGTACAAGCACAAAATGGTACACAGTATTAGGATTCTCGAGTGAAAATATATCAAGACATGTGGAAGGAGAAGGAGTTTTTGGGGATTACACATATCAATGCTTCACTCTGACTCACAGCAGGCTGGTACAATAATTATCTGCACTAAAGTTCTCCCCTAGAGTTTTATTCCAGTTGGCTCTGTCCAATTAGTCATCAACCAGCACCATAAAATATTTTAAAGTTTGATAATACAGTTAAAATTTCAAAACTGTAGTATCATCCACAAAGATAATATCCACACAGATAATATCATTCTAAGGATAGGTTACAAATTTGGCTCACACTGTCTTTTCAGTCTTGAAATAATTTTTTGTCCTCATTGTTAATGCTTTATATATATATATATATGCTGTTCAGCTTCCTTCGGGTATTATCCCACGTCATTGTAGTGCTTTCAAAGTTGTAGCAACGTTTCAGCAGAATCTCATCTGCCATCATCAGGCTTCTGTATGGATGTGGGTCTCAAAGCTTTTGGTTTCAAATTCAAGGCTGGCCTATTCTGATTGGCTGGGAGTTTTGGTCTGTGTTCACTGGACTTGGAGTTTGATTGATTGGTGTTTCTGGTTTCTTCTGTCTGTTTTGTGGCTTTGATTGGCTGGCAACACTCTGTTCCTGTGTTGGAGGCTTTCAGTGCAGCTTGGCTTCATGTGAAAGGATGGCTGCTATCCATTAGGAAGCCAGGTTTCACCTGGGTGCCTGGTGGGTGGGTGTTCGAGTTGGAGGCATCAGAGGGAGTCTGTTTGTGCTCAGGTGTTTGCCTGGTTTATGGTGTGGAGATCTTTCTATTTGAGAGTGCAGGCTTCCAAATGATTGACAGTCTGCTGGAATCATCTCTTCTATTCATGCTTTCCGGTCTTCTTTCAATCTCTATGGCTTCTCTGATGATTCTGTGGCTGGAGTTTTCTATAGTGGCTAGGTTTTTAGTGCCATTAAAGTTGATGTTGTGACCTGTGGTTTTCATGTGTTGGACTAGTGAGGAGGTGTGTTCAGCTTTTTTACTGCATTTTTGTGTTCATCTAGGCGGTACTTATTCTTCTATTGGTCTGTCCAATGTATGTGGCCGGGCATGATGTACAGGGAACTTCGTATATGCCTTGGTTTTCCAGGTCAATTTTGTCTTTGGGGTTTTTAAGGATGGCTGCTATTTTTTTGTCTGTTTTGAAGGCAGTCTTGATGTGATGCCTGTGTAGTATCTTACTGATTTTATCTGTAGTACCTCTTATGTAGGGCAAGACAGCTGTTCCATAGGTCTGTTGATCTTCTAGGTCTCTGTTATGTCTTGGTGTGTTTTTGTGGATCAAGTTGGTGATTTTGTTTTTGTGGAAGCCATTGGCTGTCAATACTTTAGTCAGGGTGCATAGTTCAGTCTTTATATGTGTCTTATCTGCCAGGCGTTTGGTTCTGGTAATTAGTGTTTTAGCCACGGAATTTATCTGTGCTGGGTGGTGGTGGGATTGGGCGTTGAGGTAGCGGTTGATGTGTGTTTTCTTCTGATATATGGTGTGTCCCAGTGTGCCATCTGTTCTTTTGTAGATTAGTACATCTAGGAATGGTAGTTGTTTGTTTATTTCCGTTTCCATGGTGAACTTGATTTTGGGATGTGTGCTTTTTAGGTGTGTTCGGAAATTGTTCAGGTTTTCTTTTCCATGGGGCCAAATCACAAATGTGTCATCGATGTATCTTAGCCATAGTTTGGGTTTGTGGGTGGCATTAGCCAGGGCTCTGGATTCGAATTCTTCCATGAACAGGTTTGCAATGACGGGTGACAGTGGTGATCCCATAGGGGCTCCTTCAATTTGCTTGTATCTTTGTCCTTTGTATATGAAATATGTGTTGGTTAGGCAGTGTTCTGTGAGTTCCATGACGTCTTTAGTTGGTTGGTATTTATTTTTGATGATTTCAAGAGTTTCTTTTATCGGGACTTGAGTGAATAGTGAAACCACGTCGAAACTTACAAGCAGATCTTCTTGTTCCGCGTGTAGATCTTTGATCATTTCTAAAAAGTGGTATGAGTTTTGTACATACGAAGCTGCGGTTTCAGCACGGGGCTGTAGTTGTTTTGCTAAGTATTTAGCTAGGTTTTGTAATGATGCTCCTATGGAGCTGACTATGGGTCTGAGAGGTATGCCTTTTTGTGTATTTTTGGGAGGCCGTATAGTTTGGGGTATCTAGAAGATTTTTCTCTTGGGATGATCGTCTGTTGGATTTCTTTGCTTATGTGGCTGGTTATAATTTTCTTCTTGGTTAATTTTTCTAGATATGTGGTTGTGTCTGTGTTTATAGGTTTGTATGTGGAGTCTTGGAGTAGGTCTGTCAATTTTGTTTCATAGTCTTTTCTGTCCATTACTACTGTGGCATTTCCTTTGTCTGCTGGGAGTATTATTATGCTTTTATCATTTTTCAGGGTTTGTAGTGCTCTGAATTCATCTTTTTGCAAATTACTTTTTGGTGGTTTCGTTGTGCATAAGATGTGAGTAACCTGGTGTCTTATTCTGTCAGCTTCATCTGTATTTAATTTGGTTAGGCTGGATTCTACTGCATATATGATGGATTCTGTTGGGATTTTTTTGGGTGCTATGGCATAATTGAATCCTTTGGATAGGACATCTGTTTCTGTTTTGGTGAGTTCTCTGTTGGAAACGTTATGTACTAATTGTTTCAGGTGTTGTGAGTTGTTGGGGGTTTTCTTGTCATGTTCTATATTCTTTAGTTTCTTTAAGAGTTTTTCATTTTTGTAAGTGGTTTCAGTTTCAGCTCTCCAAGTTGTAAGTTGTTTTATCTTATCCCAAAGTAGAGGGTGGATTTTGTTGCTCAATTCCAGGTGTAGTGCTAGCAAATCTTTGTTTAACTGATCCAATTGGAATCTTTTACTGTGAACTTCATTTCTGAGTAAAGCCATCTCTGTTCTTTTCAGGATACGTTTGGTAGCTGCTGTGTTGTTATGAAATGTTAATTTGAAGCAGGTTGGTGTTGCATAGAAGTTGCCAATGTGAAGACCTGGAAGCTCTTCAGAATGTATAGAGGTTTTCCCCACCCAGAGACTGTACACCACCTGGAAGAACGGCAGGTGGAGTCTGTTGATTATCAAAGCCACTGTCATGGATGAAACCCAGAATGCCCAAGAGTACATCAGTAAGATGGCTCCCACAATGAACTGCTGAGAGGATGCAACAAATGCAGGAGGAAGATCAAGAGACAAGATCTTGCACAGGATGTACATCTCAAATAGTTGGGTTGTCAGATACTGGGAAATCCTACCAATGACTAGAAGTGGTGGACTAAAAGATAGCACTGAGTCACTGATCATAGTTATACAAGAATAGGCACTGAACACCAGCTGGGTTGTTGTTTATATATGGTAGAAATATGATATTATATGGAGCACATTACATTAGAAATGTGTAATAAGATGATAAGTAAATAATTTCCTAGTGGTGAGAGAAATTGTCCAATATAATAGCTTGTCTTCAGAGGTTGTGGGTGCCATCACTGAAGGCTTTCAAAGGGAAACTGATAACCATTTGTCTGAAATAATATAAGGTCTCCAGCTCCATCAGGGGTCATTCCAAGTCCTTCCAATTCTTTTATTCTATGTTCTATGTTCTCGGCATGCAAAACCACTGCCAGAGTCTCAAATTCCAAGAATGGCTACAACTGATGCATAGGTTAGTTGAGTAAAGACTGTTGACACTGCATCTTCCATCTGCTGTTAGAGCAGGCTGAGAGTCAGGAGAAATCTTATATCTTTTGTGGACAGCAGTGGGAGTGCTGGCAGAAGGGGTGGTTGGGGAAACAGAGCCCACTGAGAGCTAAAGTTGATATTGTCCTGAACTTAGTTCATTTCTGAACCAGCAGGTCTACCATCTTGCTTAGCCTCAAATCAAAAACACATCTGACAGTGCATTTTTATTCAATAATTTGTTTTAAACAAACATATTTTTAATCATATCTAGGTACTCTTTTATATGATTGTAGGTGTGCCCTAATGAATGGAGAGATGTGAAAATAATCAGTCCATACATTAATCCCTGTATTTGATCAGCTGTTTGGATCTTCTTATCAAGAGCTAGTCTGGTATAGTGTTTAAGATCAATCAAGATTAAGATGAATTAAGATCAACAGCACAGATCCAGATTCTGCTCTTCAGTAGGCATGGAAATCTTTTAGAAGACCTTCAGACAGCCACTTCCTCTCAGCCTTAATCATTATGAGACTCTGTGACAAACCAGATGAAAAATAAAACTTCTCAGTACATCATGCACTGCCAGCGTCACTCTAGAATTCAAGAATGCTCAGTGCAAAGTGTTCAGCTCTGCAAGCACTAGAAATATAGATTTCAGTTCTTTGTATTCCAACAGTCTGAGAGTCCAACCTTGTCAAGATGTCTGGAGCATGCTGTCCACATCTTAAAAACGACAAGGTTCAGAAACACTGCTCTAGAATCTAGTTCCTCAACCTTCTCTAAGACAGTATATTATTTTCAATATTTTCAAAGTGTTTATGATGTAGACCAACTCAATTATATTTTTGCCTCTACAGAAGAGTGTTAGATGTTATTTGTACTGAAAAATATCCACCCTGCCATACTGATACCAATTTTACTCTTGTGACTGCAACAAAAAGATAACACTTTTCCTCCTCTTATTTATAAAATAAGCTATTATATTCAGAATGCTTTCTAGCTTTGCCCAACTCTGCTGGTGGTATATTCAGGGTCAGAGAGGACTACTAAGTATATATAGTTAGTGGCCTAGAATCCTGAATAATCTTGCAGCTTTAACCTCAGTCTATAACTGCACTGTGGAGAGACATAGTAACTATCTTAACATGGCTATCTCAGGAGTGCTGGGGCCAAATGAGGACACATATTTCTGATTCAGGCAGTAAGCCAGTTCAGATTTGTGTTTCAGTCAGATAAAATTTGCCCATTTCCAAAACTCCATGTTTATTCCCTGAACCAATTTCTGTGTGATCTAAAGACAATTTTAGTAGCAAACATCCATAAAAAAAGGTTGTAAGACATGTTCTGTTTGTATGGATTGGTTTCAGATTTTGTTGAAAAAATGACATGATGTAAATAGAATAATCTGGGAGGTGGTAGATTGTATATGCTGAACTAAATGACCCTAGATATTTTGTTTAGAGGAGAAGGACTTGCTTCTATTGACAAGCAACTTTTGTTCCTTTTCTAAGAATTAATGCCTTTGAATCTTAACTTCCATGTTTCCCAAACTATAAAACATTCATATCACATCTGTTGCTAAATGAGCAATGTGAGTTTCTTCAAATTTATTTTCATGGAACATATCATCTTCTTTGGCATAGTGACCCCTGTTAGGAATATGAGTCTCCTAACAGGTATTTGGGTTAGAAATATATAAACCAGGATAGACATTTTAATACTGCCTCTTTAAGGGAATGCAAGAGCATGCAATTGGTTGTGGTTTCTCAAATGGCCAAAAGATGGAGCCAGAAATCTGGATTGTTTTTAGTTTTAGTCTGAGTCTCTGAAGAGAGTGTGATTGTATCTTTATTTCCTTCTGTTGGAAAGTATTGCCGTTCTTCCATTTTTCCTAATTGACTGATATTTCTGGATTTAATGTAAAGCCCATGTCACACTGGCCAACGGATACAAAAAGGACACAGCGGACGAGCAAAATGTTCCATCCGTTGTTATCCGCTCTTAAAAGGGGCAAAAATTTGCACAACCGGAGCGGATAACACGGAAGCGGGGAGGACGCAGGGTGGATGCAAAGTGGATGTGGAACGGAAGCCCAGCGGATGGAAGTGGATGAGAGCAGATGGTGCAACCGCAGGGCTTCCGGGGGGCCTCAGCGAAGTGGACACGGAACGGATACAGCAGATGCAGGATGGATGCCTAACGGATGAAGCGGATGCACAGCGGATGCACAGCGGATAAAGCGGATGCACAGCAGAAGCCTAACGGATGCACAGCGGAAGCGGAACGGATGCTGAGCATTAATTGCGCATGCGGGGGGGAAGCATTACGTAACCCCCCAGATATAAAGGGAAGCAGCTCGCACGTGGCCAGCATTCCGAGGAAAGACCTGTTGCTGGACACTTCGAGTTCCTTGCCTGCACTGCCTGCATGCCTGCCTGTCAGCCTTGCTGCCAGCCTGCCTTCCAGCCAGCCTTGGTGCCAGGCTTCCTGCCAGGCTTCCTGCCAGGCTTCCTGCCAGGCTTCCTGCCAGGCTTCCTGCCAGGCTTCCTGCCAGGCTTCCTGCCAGCCTTGGTGCCTGCCTGCCAGCCTTCCTGCCAGCCTTGGTGCCTGCCAGCCTCCCTGCCAGCTAGCAACCCCACAACCATAGGGAGGAAGCAAAAGCCTCAGCAACCTGCCGCCATCCCTGGCAAGAGGGACAGGGCCAACCTCCCGCCCCCTGCCCCTGACTCTGCTTCTGCTGGGGCTTCTGCTGAAGCTGCTCCTGGCAGTGGTGCTTCTGCTGGTGCTGGGGCTTCTGCTGGTGCTTACTCTGTTGAAGCTGCTCCTGGTCCTGCTGGTCCTGTTCGACCTGCTCATGCTCCTGGTCTTGCTCGTCCTGCTCATCCTGCTCGTGATCCTGGTCTTGCTCGTCCTGCTCGTCCTGCTCATGATCCTGGTCCTGCTCGTGCTCCTGGACTTGCTGGCCCTGCTGGTGCTTACTCTACTGCTTCTGATCCTGGTCCTGCTGGTACTGCTTCTGCTGCTGATCCTGCTGCTGCTGCTGCTGCTGCTGATCCTGCTGCTGCTGCTGCTGCTGATTATGATCCTGCTGGTGAGGATGATGATGATGATGATGATGATGATGATTCTGCTGGTGCTGCTGCTGCTGCTGGTGGTGTGGAGGAGCAGCCCCTACTACCTGGGAGCCCCTCTGATGAGGGCCCATCTGGTCCAGCCAAAGGGAGGAAGAGGTGTATGCGACAACGGGAGAGGAGGCAATACTATATTGAGGAGGCGCACGAGGATGAGGTGCTGGAATGGCTGAGAGAGAATGACTATCTGTGGCGGAAGGAACACCGGCTGTACAGGGACACCAAGCAGAAGCAGGCTGCTTGGAGAGAGAGGGCAGAGAGTATGGGTTACACTTCGGAGGTGCTCCTCAGATGGTGGAAACATATGCACACCTGGTACGGGAAGCTGCACCTGAAGAAATCTGGCCAGGCCACTGTGAAGCTGACAGACAGAGAGACCTATGTCATGGCCAGGTGCAGCTTCCTGGAGGGTGAGATCCGCCACCGAGGAGCACCAGCAGCCACTCTCTCGACCCTCTCTCTCCGGCAGCCTGCTGAGAGCCAGTCCTCTTCCGGCCGAGAGTCAGTCCCTGTCTCCAGGCAGGTTTCTGTGGAGCGTGCCATGGCGGAGAACCCGCGGACAGGTGTGGTAAGCGTGGTGGAGTGTGCAGAGGACTCCCTGGTGCGGTGGGAGAAAGGAGACATCGAGTCCACCACAGTCCTAGCTGCATCCACCCCGCCCAGCTCCGCCTCCTCAGAAAGGCAGAGAGCCGGACAGCAGGAGGGGCAGAGCCACATTGTCCTGCTGGAGATCAGGGACACCATCCGCACCAGCATAGATCTCCTCTCTCAGCTGGTCTACACCGACTCCTCATCCTCCAAGTGCAAGCCCTTCCTCACCTATGTCAACCAGACCCTCAAGGAAATGGCTGATCCACAGTACCAGCTGGTGAAGGACCGGATCACCGAGCTGCTTCACAACCCTCCAGACCCAGAGGAACCTGCTCCCACCCAGTTCAGGTCTGCTCCTCCACCCAGGTGATGTCCCTCCCATTCCAAGGCTTCCCGCAGGCCCTCACCTACCAGGGCTATGGCTATCAGGAGGTTCAGCAGCACAGGCAGCAGCCCTTCCCAGTCCAGGCACAGAGTCATCGGGCGACACCATTGCCACCTGTTCCACTGATGCCACCGATGCCACCCACGACAATGATGCCACCAATGACAGTGATGCCACCCACGCCAATGATGCCACCGATGACAGCGATGCCACCCATGCCAATGATGCCACCCATGCCAGTCCTCACCCAGCTGCAGAGCAGACAGCCCCACTACACTACTCCTTCCTCCACCCCACAGCCAAGCCCGGCCTCAGTACATCTGTCATCAGTACTGGTGCTGACACCCCATGGCATGGAGGAAGGACCTCTCAGCATCACGGGGCTGAGCCAGCTGTCCGAGAGCTTTCTCAACACACCATCACCTGTTGTCCTCTCGGGGCCAGGCACTCCAGCACCACCCACCACCACAGCACCAGGACCCTTCACACCTGAGACTGGGCACACCTCTGAGTGACCAATAAGAGTGCCAGAGACTGGGTAGCTGGCTACCTGTGGACTTTATTTGGACACTTGACTTGGGTCATTTTTTTTTTTTACAGCTTGTTGTTCAATAAAGTTTATCTTTGATTCACACACTTGCTTCATTTCTTTTTTTTGAAAAAGTCTTGGTGGAAACTTTTAGAATTGGCTTAAGCATTTGTATGCTTGTGAGATGGGTTAAGATAGCAGTGGGGTGGGCAGGGATACCTGTGGAATGAGCAGGGATACCTTTGGGATGGCTAATAACTGTGGGATAGATAAACCTCCAGTGCAAGCATAGTGGGACTGTATGGTCCACCCTCCCAGGTGCCACACCTATGGCCCTTTATTATCAGTAATAATGTAATCAATCATCCACACATGTCAACATAAACACAACTCTTTATTAAACACCCTGTTTATTGTAGGCCCACCCAACATACATGGCCCAATCTCATCCGTGTGATGAGACAGGCTGAAGGAAGCATCCATTAAGCATCTACCATCCTGTCTTGCCACTCCATCGCTCCAGCTGGGGAGTTGCACCAGTGTTTCAGGAGGTTGCGCTGCTACTTCCCTTCCCGTGAGGCTCTGTTGTGGCCTTGCACATCCTGAGTGTCGATCAGGTTTCGCCCTTGCCTCCATTCACCAGGCTCCATGTCCCCATTGCCTTGTTGGAGGTCCACGAGCCAGTTCTGCAAGATTGGATAGCGGGTGCGCATGAGATTGTGCAGGATGCAGCAAGCTTCCACGATCCTCCTCACAGTTTGTGGGCGATGCTGCATGGTGGTGAGAAGTACCTGGAACCTGTTGGGCAGGATGCCAAAGGCGTTCTCCACCACCCGCCTTGCCCTGGACAGCCTGTAGTTGAAGATCCTCTCTTCATGGGTCAGGGGTCTGGAAGTGTATGGCTTCATGAGGTAGGTTCTGAGGGAGAAGGCGTCCTCCCCCACAATGAAGTAGGGCACATCTTGCGTGTCGTTGGGCAGGGGGTCTGGATCTGGGAATCCCACAATGAGGTTGCCTTCCAGCCCCTCCTTGAGGTGACTGGCGTTGTATACCTGGGCATTTGAATTTGAGCCATAGCCTGAAGCATCGATGTACATGAATTTGTAGTC
The DNA here is from genome assembly GCA_015471245.1 of Laticauda colubrina. Classification (NCBI taxonomy): domain Eukaryota; kingdom Metazoa; phylum Chordata; class Lepidosauria; order Squamata; family Elapidae; genus Laticauda; species Laticauda colubrina. The sequence continues at coordinate 2,210,772 of BLBF01000039.1, forward strand.
AGCATTGACCATGGCGAAGAGGACGATGCTGAAGAAGCCCTTGTAATTGAAATAAGTGGACCCCAACTTGGCTGGAGCTTTGCAGGCCACGTGCTTGCCATCGATGGCTCCAACGGTGTGTGGGAAGTTCCACCTCTGATACCACTGCTCTGCAACTTTCTTCCATCCTTCTTCAGTGGAGGGGCACTGGAGGAGCTCCTCCTTGTATTCTTCGATGATGGCCTGCACCACTTCTCTGACCACAATGCTGATGGTGTTGTGTGGCACCCTCCAGCCATACTGCATGCTCCTGTAGGAGGTCCCTGAGGCCAGGTGGCGCAGAGTGAGTGCCACCTTGAGCCCAGGTTCCAGGCTGGGCTGGAAGTTGGTGTTTGCCTTGGTCAACCTGGGTGTCAGGCGCTGCACAACTTCGTCAAACATGGCTGGAGGCATCCTCATGAAGTTCTGGAATGCCCGAGTGTCTTCGTTCCTGAGCTCCACCATCAGCTTGTTGTACAGTCCGTCCTCTGCTCTTCTCCCAATCCATTTTTGGACCCAGACGCTTCTTGGCCACTTCTTTTTCTTCCCGTAGTAGAGTTCACAGAGCCTGTAGATGGCTTCGTACTGTTGCAGAATGATGGTGGCTGCCAAAAGGACTGTGGTATGATCCACGGTGGACATGACTGGATCTGTGGAAGAGGAAGAGTCAGATGAAAGCTGCAGAGGTCTGCACAGGTGGGCTGCTGGTCTGAAAGTGAGATGCAGACGTGTTGCTCCCCCTTTTTATAGGCAGTATAGGTGTCCCTTTGCATCCTCTAGGCATCCTCTAGGCATCCTCTAGGCATCCTCTAGACATCCTTGTTATCTGAGATAGGTCCCCTCTGCGAACGTTTTTTCCGCTTTAAACACTTTGTTTCCATGCTGCATCCGTTCTGCATCCGTTCTGCATCTGTTCCGTGTCCGTTCCGCTTCCTCCCTGCGTCCGGGCAGATGCAAGTTGCGCGGATGTGCAGCGGACGCCAAGCGGATATAGCGGATGCGTAATGGATGCATAACGGATGCGTAGTGGATGCAGAATGGACGAACTGGCTACATTTTCTGTGCAAAAGTTTTGGGTAGCCCAAAACTTTCGGAGCGGATGAAACGTCAATAAACGGATGCTGGACGGATAGAGAGGAAGCCAAACGGAGGCAGTGAGTACATCGCATTTTCGAATGGATGGTAAGGCTTTTTGTCTGTTTTACATCCTCTTTGCATCCGTTGGTTAGGTGTGACATGGGCTTAAGTCTGATACTTAACTGTTTTTGATACTGGACTTTGTTACTGGAATATCCCTGGATTGAAAAACTGACTGATTAACCTGTGAATGACTTTTGGACTGCCTATTTTGGACTTTCCTTAAATCTTTCTGGAAGTAAAAACCTACATTTACTGTGCAGTGTATCTGTGTACTGTGTGTGTATTATTTAAACACTACTCTCTATACGTCTCCCTGTATGCGCTCATTCTCCTAACGGGGAATTACCTCAACAACCCCAATTGTCCTTTTATCACATACACACACCAACAGCAGAGACTGCTCAGAATCTGCTTAGTTCTGTAGGTTCAATGCACCATATTGTTTGTGTTCAGTTGGAATAGTCTGAATTACTTTCCAGGGTTTTGTTTTCCTTTAACCTGACTCTATCTTGAACTGTCAGAAATTAGCTCCCTCAGGATTTTTCCTTCAAGAAGTGAGAGCTGAATTTGAAGATGATGTTTTGTGTCCCAACTTCATTTTTTTTTTTGCTTATTAGTGCAGAATGCCAAGATTTTGAAGCCAGAGAGGTAGTTCTGTTACATCAGTATATTTGCAGCTGTGTTTTTTTAGTTCAAAGAATAGTGCTGTTTTTGATAGCTACTTTAAAAAATAGGGAAAGAGTAGGAAAAATGTCTTGTTTTAACATGATTGTTTGCTTCATCGGTGTTATTAAAAACATAGGCATTGTTTTAACAGGATTCACCTATCATCTGAAAGTTGTTCTTTATACCTGGTACACCTTGGCAAGCCTCAGACAATCATGTGCTCCCTCCCTCTCTCATGCTTTCTTGAAAAAGACCAACAAGACATTTTAGAAAAGCAAACAACATCAAAAGGTTGCTTCTTTGGTTGTAGTTAGGTACATACAGTTACACAGAAAACAGCTTCTAAAGTGGCAGAGATAATCTCTTTTGATTAATTTGGTTACATCGAGCCAGGTGTCTGTTGCATTAGAATTTGAGCTCAGTTCAAACAATTATGTAATCATTCAGTTGTGTCTCTTATGTATTTCTCACGTGATACATTTCTACAAAGAAGAATGCCAGTAGTGCCTGTTAGTGACTGGTTGTAAAGTACACACTTTGAAAGGAGGTAAGTAGTGTGCTTAGTAGTATGCGTTCTTATTTCTCTTTGTAGTAAAGTACAGGAAATGATTGTTACATTCAGCCCAGTTCAGTGTTCAGCCACATCCAATGCATACTCTTAATTAGTGCAATTGTCAGACTGCCTCCAGCTGCTCCCAAGGAAAGAATGACCCTTGACTCCATAGGTTTTTGAGAAAAGGTACTTTTAGAAGAGATGCTGAGTGCAGTGTGGATGAGGCAAGCTCTTGAGAAAAACTGCAGGGAAATCATATATTGAAAGCAATCTCCAATGTCCAAATCCCTCCCCTCTGAAAGATAGTACAATCAGTCTCATTCTGATGTTTTGGGAATTTGATGCCTATGTAAATCCCCTTTCCCAGGACTGGTGTCCTTGAGGCTCAGCAGATGGCTTGATTTGGCACCTTTGATTACTGTTAGTGGCCACACTCCCCAATTTCCCATAGCATTCTTTCACACCTCCAGCATGCCTCCCTTCCCAGATGCTCCCACTCCCCTGGTTATGGCAGTTGCTACCGAGTTTCAAAGCAAGTGAAGATGAGCAGCTGATAGCAATGTTAAATATATTGCTAACCTGTTCCAGTTTATACCTAGATCATCTTAATTGAGACCTGATTTTGGTCAAAGTGGGTAAGTATTCCTAATTTGTATACTCCCAAGTTACTGAGATGTCTAAATTAATTTTGTTAGGTTCAGTTGCAAAAGCCTGTAGTGAAGAAGTTCCATTTTACTACTACAGGCATCAAAGAGCAACAAAGAGTTAACACATTACTACATAATCATTGGAATGCCTGTCCTTGCTAAATGAATGCTGAAATGTCATGTCCCTGTCAGAGTCTGAATCTAAAGAGGAAGATGAACAGCTGATAGGGAGTGGGAGTATGGCTCCATTGGCTGTGGAGGAAACTGGGGAAGGGCAAACTCCGGCTGGGTAGAGCAGGGAAAAGGTAGAACAAGGGAGAGGGAGTTCAGAGGAAGACCCAGGCCCACCCCCTCTTCATCCTAGGGCATGCAGGGAGGAACGGAGAAGAGAGCAACATGGATTGTGTGGCTTCTGTGGGAGGAAAGGGTCCTGATTTCCTTCATTAGCCACAGCGAGGAAGAGAGTTTAAAAGAGATGCATGCTGAGTGAGGCAGCTTCTGGGAGCAAGCATGATTTTATCTTGTGTTGACTTTGGTTATCTGTGTTCTTGACATCTTCCCAACCATGTTGGATTATTGCTGTCCCTTCACATCTGGAATTCTTGCTCGTGCTCTGCCAGAGTAATGACCTCATTTTGCCTTGACTGGACATAGTTACAGTTTTTGTTGACCACGTTTTAGACTTGATTCTCTGCAGCCAAAGGCTATTTCTGGGAGAGTTTTTCTCCAGCCAGAAGGTAACCAGGACATTGGGGACAAGTTAGAGCTAATAAAGGGACTCCTACTGATTATTTGACTGTGTTGCCTTTGTGCTACACCCTGGGTCATCACATGAAATGTCAATTGTGTACTTCATGTTCATAATTCCAGGCATAGAATGTGATTTAAAAATAAGTACATGCTCTGTCTATGCAGAAAGTTCTAATTTCAGCATTTCAGATAATTTCAATCTCTAGAACTTTTCCTCAAAACCCTGGAAAACCCTTGCAGTCAAAACAAACAGCTATGATCTATAGCTTGTGATGATAGCTAGTTTTAACTGCACATTAACTGTACATTACATTTATTAATCACTATGGGAAAATGTGAATAGCAATCACCACTTAATTCCATAAACTGATAAGATTTTCTAGACTTGCCAGTGAAAATGTTTATTTTGTCATACGTTTGGGGGCATGAATAAAAACAATATCTTGTGTAACAACTGTTGAATTCTAGATTTATTGAAAAGTAACTTCTTTCCCCCATCAAAATATCACTCCATATAGAATATGTTTTAATATCATTATTGTTTTCCTTAGCAGAAAGGGTCTTCAGTCTAAGTTATTCTCTGTGACACTCTGTGGAAGCAAAAGTCAGACTTCATAGAACCAGGATAGGAATAGTATTGATTTTTTTTGGTATGGGAAAAGACTCCTGAGAACTGTAGAAAGGCTGAAAGTACCTTTCTCTGAGGGTTCAAATTTTCCCGCTGGGAGAGCTCTGGTGCAAGGATACAGACAACTGCTTGAAAGCTGGATCTTTTTTATTCTCAGGAAGGCTAGAAACAACGTCCCTGCGTTCCCGGGGCTAGCTAGCTTTTGAATGATAAGTTCCCAATTTTATACCTTTTTCCCTCCCTTTGTGTATAAGGTTTTGACACTAACATCCTGTCAGTTTGTTTTTCTTTCTGCCAAAAGGCAACCATAAGGAGGTGTGAAAGGGGCAGCTTCCTGTATTACCGGTTTTTTCCTCTGATCTCTTTTAGTTTTTTTTATGGCTTTTTGTAATCTACTATCTGTAGTTCCTGCCTTTTGGCTGGTTTGGTATGTTGTGGCTTTTGTCTTGGGGCGTGTTTATTAGATTTCTTTTCCTATGCAAGCCTGTTCCATGGCTGGCCTGATGTTCCCTTTCTACAGAACAATGTAGACAGCCAAGGGAAAACACCATCATCATCAATAACAAATAGACCATTGAACAAATCAGAGTTGTCCCCTGAGACACACATTACTTGGCTCAAATTAGCCTACTACTGTACTACTGCCACATTATGCAAAGACTTTATGCAAAGACATTATGCACATCTCCAAAGATTTCTCTTTGGAGAAATCCCTAATGTGGAGAAAAGTTGAAGGAAAGAGAAGAAAAGGATGACCAACAAAATAGATCAACTCAGATAACCATCAGAGGCAGTGGTGATGGGTTTGCTGATTATTTGCTAGGACAAATAATCTTTGAAAAAAATATAACCATATGAAGCAGTATCAATTTCATGACCTATAATCAGTCTGCTTTGAAATGGAGATGAACAGCACTTCCTATAGTTGGAAATGACTAGTGGAGTAAAATTTTCAGGAACTCCTTTATTTTCAATCAATCAATCAATCAATCACCAATCATGTGATAATAAAGGCTGTTCAAATGAAATAATAATCAGGTTAAATTATGCCTGTAGGAAATATATGTAGAGAGTTTAAAGTGAACTGCAGTGGAATGAAATTCCATGTACCAGCTACAACACATTATAACATTTTGATAATGCAGATTTTGAAGGTAAAAGATTTCAACTAAAAGCAGAGCAAAATCCGATAAAAATTTACTGTTCAGACTATTTAATCTATACAGGTTAAAGAGTATTTCAACTGTCAATGAATCTGCACTTTATCCAGTTCCTTGAAAACAGATGACAGATGATTAACAAAAGTATAATGACAAATAAAAGGAAAAAACCTTCAAGAAGCAGAAATGATTATATTAGAATTAATTTGAATAGGGAAGTACAGTATTTATATGGTTTTGCTTTCATCAAAATATATTTTAATATTTTTGAGATTTGTTTTTCAAAACTTGAAGACAATAAAGTAGATTGCAAAGCACACTGATGATTGCTTAGTCATGATACCTTAATTTATTAAAATTGTTTGATTATCCTTAGCTGACATTATAATATTTTTAGATAATTTCATGAAAGTTAAACATGGAAGTTTAGGTGATGGTGACAATGGTAATGATCTAGTGCAATTCCCAGGTGCTGCACTAGTGTCCTCAACTTATTGATCTCCAAATTTCAATTGATCTCCAAATTTCCATTGCTTAGCAAGATGGTGAACTTTGCCCCTTTTTATGACTTTTCTTGCCCCACTTGTTAAGTGAATCACTGCAGTTATGAAGTTAGTAACATGGTTGTTAAGTGAATCTGGACTCCCCATTGACTTTGCTTCTCAGAAGGTCACAAAAGATGATCACATGACCCTGGCTGGGGCACTGCAGCTGTCATAAAAAACATACCAGTTGCCAAGCATCCAAATTTTGGTCATGGGACCACAGGGATGCTGCAATGGTTGTAAGTGTGAAAAATGATTGTAAGTCACTTTTTTCAGCACCATCTTTGAACAGTCACTAAAGGCTAGGTCCCACTGGCCAACGGACGCAAAACGTATGCATAAAGGACACAGCGGACAAGCAAAATTTCGGGAGTGGCTCCATCCATTGTCATCCACTCCAAAAGATGGCAAAAATTTGCATAAACAGAATGGAAAACAACGGAAAAGAACGGATGGGGTAGTATGTAGCGGGGATGTTAAGCAGATGTTCATAGGAAGCCTAGCGCATGACAGTAAATGGAAGCGGATGACACATCCGAAGGGCTTCCGGGGGAGAATTGTGAAGTGGACGCATAGCGGAAGGGGCGGATGCATAGCGGATGACGCAGATGCATCATGGACACCTATAGGAAGCAAAGCGGATGCCGTGCAGATGTATATCAGATGCAAAGCGTTCACTGCACATGCGGGGAGTATGAATTGCGTCAGCTCCATGGATATAAAAGGATGCAGCTCGCACACAGTCAGCATTCAGATGAAAGATGTGCTACCACATACATCTTCAAAGAACACCATGGTTCATCAATCAGGGAAGAAGAGGAAGCCAGTGCCAACTCATGCCAGCCCTGGCAAGAAGGCCAGAACCAGCATCCCACCCCCTGGCACTGACTCTGAACCTCCTGCTGCTGCTGCTGTGGTGGACCAGCCCAAGCCCCTCAAAGCCCTGCTGCTGAAGGTCCTGCTGCTCAAGCCCCTGAAGGTCCTGCTGAAGGCCCTGCCAGAGGGAGGAAGAGGCAAGGGAAGGAGAAGGGAGAGAGGAAACAGTATACCGTTTCCGAGGACCATGAGAATGAGGTGCTGGAATGGCTGAGGGAGAATGAGTACCTCTGGAGAAAGGGCCACAGACTATCGTGACACCAAGAAGAAGCAGGCAGCTTGGAGAGACAAGGCAGAGAGCCTGGGGTACACTGCAGATGTATTCCTGGGATGGTGGAAGCACATGCACACCTGGTATGGCAAGCTACACCTCAAGAAATCCGGGCAGGCCACTGTCAAGCTCACTGACCGGGAGATGTACGTCATGGTCAAGTGCAGTTTCCTGGAGGGTGAGATCTGCCACTGAGGAGCAGCCCCTCTGACATCCCCTCTCCCTCAGACAGCCCACAGACAGCCAGTCCTCTTCCAGCCAGGAGCCAGCGAGCCTGTCCAGGTAGGTGTCTTCAGAGGGACCCATGGCAGAGATCTCCCTGACAGCTGCACTCCCCGTGCTGGAGGACCTGGAGGATGCCCTGTCTCAGATGGAGCAAGAAGAAGCAGCCACTAGAGACCAACTCACACCCACCCCCAGCTCCACCTCCACAGAAAGCAGGCAGAGAGGCAGACTGGAGGGCCAGGACCATAGTGTCCTGTTGGAGATCAGGGACACAATGAAGACCAGCACAGAACTTCTCTCTCAGCTGGTCCACTTGGACAGAGGATTCTTGGGCCCCCACACCTTCATCACCTACATGAGCCACACCCACAGGGACCTGCCCGAGGCCCAGTACCAGGTGATGAAGGAGAAGATAACAGCACTTCTGCACAACCCTCAAGGCCCAGCTGAAGCTGCCCCTACCCAGTCCATGTCTGCTCCTCCACCTCAGGCGATGTCATAGCCCTTCCATGGCTTTCAACAGCTCCTCACCTACCAAGGCTATGACAACCAGGACTTCCCACAGCAGAAGCAGACCTTCCCAGTCCAGGCCCAGGTTCATTGCATGCCACAGACGCCACTCCTCACCCATCTGCAGACCAGACAGCCCCACTACACTCCTCCTTCCTCCACCCCACAGCCAAGCTCTTCCTCAGAACATCTGTCATCAGTCTTGGGCCTCACATCCCAGGTACTTGAGGAAGGGCCTCTCAACCTCATGGGACTGAGTCAGCTCTCTGAGAGCTTCCTGCACATACCATCTCCTGTTGTACTCTCAGGGCTAGGTGCCCCAATGGTGCTACAGACCAGCACTCAAGCCACAGCTACCTCCACAGTCCCTGCCCGCTTAAAAGCTGAGACCATGGACATGACTCAGAGTGACTGAGAATAGTGTCAGAGACTGAGTTGTACTTGTTCAGTTTATGTTTGCTTAAGACACTTTACTTGGTTCATTTTGCTTTTTTAATAAAGTCATAAAGTTTACCTAAGACAGTTAATAAAGGTTATCTTTGCTTAAGACACTTGGTTCATTTTTTTACCTTAATAAAGTGTTGGTGAAAACTTTTAACAAATGGTTAAGCCTTTGCATGATTGTGGGATAGATAAGGATAGTTGTGGGATAGATAAACCTCCAGTGCAAGCATAGTGGGACTGTATGGTCCCCCATCCAAGCTGCCACACATATGGACCTTTATTATCAATAACAATTTATTCATTGATCAACTCATTTTAAAATAAACAAAGCTCTTTATTAATGCCCTGTTCATTGTAGGACCATTCAACATACATGGCACAATCTCATCAGTGTTATGCGACAGGCTCAAGCATGCATCCATTAATCATCTATCATCCTGTCTTGCCACTCCACTGCTCCAGCTGGGGAGTTGCACCAGTGTTTCAGGAGGTTGCGCTGCTTCTTCCTCTCATGTGAAGCTCTGTTGGGGCCTTCTACATCCACAGTGTCTATCAGGTTTCATCCTTGCCTCCATTCACCAGGCTCCATGTCCCCATTCCCTTGTTGATGGTCCACAAGTCTGTTCTGCAACACTGGGCAACGGGTGCGCATGAGATTGTGCAGGATGCAGCAAGCTTCCATGATGCTCCTCACAGTCTGGGGCTCATGCTGCATGGTGGTGAGAAGTACCTGGAACCTGTTGGCCAGGATGCCAAAGGCGTTCTCCACCACCCATCTTGCCCTGGACAGCCTGTAGTTGAAGATCCTCTCTTCACGGGTGAGGAGTCTGGAAGTGTAGGGCTTCATGAGGTAGGTTCTGAGGGAGAAGGCATCATCACCAATGATGAAGTAGGGCACATCTTGTGTGTCGTTGAGCAGGGGGTCTGGATCTGGAAAGCCCATGATGAGGTTGCATTCCAGTCCATCCATGAGGTCACTGGCACTGTATAGCTGGCCATCTGAAGCTGACCTGTTGCCTGAAGCATCGATGTAGATGAACTTGTAGTCAGCATCAACCATGGCAAAGATGAAGATACTGAAGAAGCCCCTGTAGTTGAAATAAGTGGACCCTGAGTTGGCTGGACCTTTGCAGGCCACGTGCTTCCCATCTATGGCTCCAACAGTGTGGGGAAAGTTCCACCTCTGATACCACTCTTCTGCAAGTTTCCTCCAGCCTTGTTCAGTGGTGGGCATTTGAGGAAGTCCTCCATGTATTCTTCGATGATGGCCTGCACCACTTCTCTGACCACTTTGCTGATGCTGTTGTGTGGCACTCTCCACGCATACTGCATGTTTCTGTGTGTGGTTCCAGAGGCCAGGTGCCACAGAGTCAGTGCCACCTTTCGTCCAGGTTCCAGGTTGGGATAGAAGTTGGTGCTAGGTTTGGTCAACCTAGGTCTCAGACACTCTACAAGTTCATCAAACATTGCTGGTGGCATCCTCATGAAGTGGTGGAATGCACAAGGGTCTTCATTCCTCAGCTCCACCATCAACTGGTCATACAATCCAAACTCCATTCTTCTCACGATCCATCCTCGGACCCACACAGCTCTTGGACGTCTCCTTCTTCTCCTTCTGTATAAAAGGTGAAACAGTCTGAACAGGGTTTGGTTCTGGTGATGAATGATCGCAGCTACCATATGGACTGTCTCATGATCCATGGTGGAGAACAATTGATGATGTGGAAGACCAAGACCAAGGGCGAAGAGTCTGTACACCATGGCTGCTGGACTCATACTGAGATCCAGATGATTTTCTCCCCCTTTTAATAGGAAATATTGGTAGTCCACTATGGGGCCTTCTACATGCTCTAGACATACTGCAGACATCCTTCATATACGAGATACATCCCAGATACAAACGTTTTGTCCATTTTAATCCTTTATATACGAGATGCATACACTTACATCCTTTCTATTTCGCTGCTACAAACGCTGTGTAGACGTTCCATGCACCTTTTGTTTCCTCTCTCTTTCTGTTTTCAGCTGCAGCGGATGTGAGTTTAGGGGATGGCCAGAGGATGCAGAGAGGATACAGCGGACGTTTAATGGATGATAATGAACATAGAACGTTTGTTGCCTGTATATGTCGTGGATATACATTGTACGTGGCGGAAAGTTCATCTGTTCACAAAGTTTTGTGCAGCTCAAAACTTCTTGCGTGGATGAAATCTCAGTGAACGGATGTTCAAGGGATAGAGTGTATGAAACACGTATGCAGTGAGTACACAACAGATGCATAATGTTTTCCAACGGATGGCAAGCTTTTTTTAACGTTTTACATCCTCTTTGTATCCTTAAGTGCAGTGGGACAGGGCTTTTAATGACTGGATGTAAGTTGAGGGCTTTCTGTACTGACAATTTGTGCCATAGATGTGTATATGAACAAATGAGTATATAACTTAGCTTATACTTAGGGCACTTCCAACAGCTTCCTCACTCTAAAAAAACAATATTAGACTGTTGTCCAGCTTCACTGATCTCACCATACAATATCTGAATCTACAGGCTCTTCAGTAGAAGAGAAGGAAAGGGCTTATGCTGCTGCAGCTTTCTGTAGAGTGGGTTGCAGTGCATTCAGAACTCAGAAACATTTAAGACTAGAAAAATTTAAGATCTGATTTCCAAGTCATTTTTACCACATGTACCTGTGTATGCAATTTGAAGCATGTTCTCTTTCAAATTGCATGCATAAGTACATATGGTAAGCATGTTTTAAATTATCAAATGATATACAATTTTACTTAAAACCCACAAGAAAATTCCACTAATTGTGGTACAGCATGATGCAGTGGTGAAGTTACTGGACTACAGATGGGGAAATCCAGGTTTCAGTTTTTCCTTAGGCATGGAAACCAGAAGGACCATTTTCTCTCAGGCCTAATCAGTGGCAGAAAACAGCAACAACAACAACAAAAAACCCTGATAAAGAAATCACAATGTGTTGACTGCTTTGCTGTAAGAACTAGGTGACTGCTGTTTGAAAATAAGTGGATTCTACATTTTGTGTGCAGAAATGTTAAAAACAGCAACAGTGACAATTGTAGGAGCTGTGACTCAGAATTCATTTTCTTTTGAAAAATGAAAAAAATTGTGACTACACAAACCCTGCAAGACTAACTTATCATAAGACATATTTGAATTTTTATAACTGATTTCTTGTAGATCTATTTTGGAAGCTTCCATACATCTACATTTAAATTATGGACTATTTATTAGAGAAACTCAATATTGTTTTAGGAATTAGGCTTTGATCATTTATGCCATAGTCAAATATTCATTACTGATTAGTCTGCTAGATAAATTCTATATTTTTTGCATTTAAAGGCTAAGAGATTTTAAAGGGACCAATTTTGTGTCTATGTGATAAGTTAGGTTCCAAAAATTTAAGTATCATCTGATGGTATACTTTCTTCCATTTGGTTGGTAATAGCAGCAATAGCAAGTTCCAAAATCATTATGTAAAAACCAATCAATTGAGACAAATTAAATGATCCTATTTCCCCATTATTCATATTTTAAAAGAACAATCAAGTGATGTTGTTGCTGTCTTCAACTTGTTGGCTATTTAGAAACTGGGTAGCAATGAATTGGAAATGTTTAATTACTTTTGTTGTCATTCAACAAAATTGATTTTTATCAAGGGAAATTAAGGCCTCAAAAAGTGATACAGGAGCAGAAGACTTGGTGAAACCACATGGTCCATATAACAAAGAAATGAGCAGTTGACTAATCCATACTCAGTTATGAGGAAGAAGGAAAAAAGTCATTAGTGAGCTGTTAATAATGGCTTGTGTATGCAACCTTTAAGCAAATTGCCTGCTTTGATTGACACTGCACAAGTGAAACTATCCCACCTCAATTTTTTTAAACTAATTGTAACAGAAAGATTATCATCCTCCCCCTAAATCAAATCATTATTACATCCTAGAAATAATTCTGCCATTCACATTTGCACAAAATCAGTCAGGTTTTAAATTCATTTTAGAAAGCATTAGCTTTGGTGAAGTAATTTATGTAACTCTTTCAGGCTTAGTTCCTAAATCCATGAAACTAAATCGTATCATCAAATCCTGATAAATAAGTATTTAGCAATTATAAAAAGATGGAAAGAAGCAAATTAATCTAGACTGGCATCCTCTCTGGACTAATCATACTGAAATACTCATGCCCACAAAGATTTTCTTCAAAGCTATAGTGGCATCAACATGTTGATCATCAAAATAGTAAACTCTAAATTAGGGATCCTTAAAATTCACACCTTTAAGACTTGTGGACTTCAACACCCAGAATTCCTCAGCCAGCCAAATATTCTTCCCTAAAATTATGGTAAGGGAAAATCTCCCTGGAATCTAACTTGACTCCTAGCAATTTCATGGATTTGTCTGCCATTTTTTTTGCAGCATTATAGAAGTGGACTGCCATTACCAGCTTTTTTGTTATTTGTTCTTTGTTATTTCCATGACTAGCTTGTACCCTAGGATTATCAAGCTATCTTTGGTTACCCATCTCTCACTACCTATTCTCAAGTTATCCATCTTTACCTTAGACACTGCTTAGCTTTTTCAAGATCAGCCATGGTCAGGGAGGTTATGCTGACTGCTCTGTTATTTGAAATATCAGCAGTAATTTAATGTCTGAATGAAAACAAAATGGTATAAAACCAAAGTTCCAGGGGAGAGAAATTGTTGTTATGAGTAGTTTCTCACTGCTTTCCAAGAGAGGCCATGAACTGGAAGAACTGTAATAAAGACATGAATTTTATCCAGCTTGACTAAGAGAGATGTCTTACCCCATCCTTTTTTAATTTGTTCTGACCTTTTTTTTTTTTTTAAGAACCAATCTGGAGCAGCCAACAGGGTTGTCTCAAGATGGTGTGAAACAGCAAATAAGTTTCTTCCTCTCTCTCTCCTCTACCCACAATATTCCTAAGACTCAAGACCATCCATGTGACTGTGACTCTTGTGGGGTTAACAAAAAAAAGAATGCACATGTACCTCTGCAGGCAATAAAATTACAATAATTTTCAGGCAATAAAATTACAATAACAAGGTAAGGAACCAAACATTTTTGCTTGTTGAGGAAACCCCATCACCAGCTGCCTCTAAGATAACTGGTCTTGCTCTGCTTAATAGTAAGTCAGTCCTTATCAACTAGTAGCATATTCTGAGAATACTTTTCAATAAATGCAGCCCTCAAGGCTTTATACAATTAGAACAGTGTGAAAGGAGATGAGAAATAATGCACTCTTCATATGTGAAGATCCTATTATGGGCTCCAGAGCTTTTCATCTACTGGAGGGCAAACTTCATCTAATGCAGCACTGACTTTTCCTTCTGGTGGCAGGGTCTCAACAGAAATCAATGATTTCCCCCAGTACATTATAGAACACAACCAGAATTCTAACTGGGGCAAATATTAGATTTCAACCCCTGCACCCCATCTCTTCCTGTTCAGCTGAAAAGATAGGTTAGGTATTTATCTGGCAAGAAATCTCATTGCATTCATTCAGAATTATTTTTAAATCAACATGCATAGGAGGCACCTTTAATTATCCTTCACTTAGGAGCAGTTTTATTATACCCACTCTAGTCTTCTTCAGGTGTTATAAAAAGCCACTGCCAGTTACTTGTGGTTAAAAGAGAAGCAATAAGAAGTGAGCTAGTCCATTGGCTCATTTCCTTGTTCCTATGTAGTGAATATCCATTGTGGAAAACATTAATCATGTTGAGAACCTCTGCTGACAATTAGGTATTGGCTGCTCTCCAAACATGGAAGATGAGGCTTGCTCTTGATAAATATTCTGGGACACTAACTGAAACCAAAGTACAATCTGCTCATTCTCCAGTGGTCCTTCTTACATAGGCGTCCATTCTACCACTCTCTTTCCACCTCTTCTCTATGGCTTCATATTTCCCATGTAATATGGTTGCCACCCTAATTCATATTTATTCTCCAGCATCATACAATACTCTCCAGGCACACATACTTCGACAATGGGAGCAGGTTATTCAGCTCTATTTCTCATAATGGGGTTAGACTGCAGCTGCATTTCCTACAGATTGAAATTAAGTGCATCTCTGAAACAACTTTTTTCTACAACTTTTTTTTTGTGAGTTTTTTTTTTCTTAAGGTTGTCACACTAGTATTTGAGCATTTGCTTTTTCTTTTGCCAAATTAAAAAAAAAAAACTCTGTATGTTAATTTGTGTTGTATAGTTGCATGTTCCAATTCACTAATGAGAAACTCAGTCCAGTGTTGAGTAACCTAAGTTAGAAGGTAATCATTTCTCTGCAGATGAAACAAAAGATGATCCCCTCTAAATGTTCAGATTGATCAGGAAAAAACAGAGTAGAACAGAGTAGAACTGGGTTCAATTTTACATTAAGCATTGCAGGCACCTTTTCAAAGCCATCAATAAGTATTATGGGCCATAATTGTGACTTTGAAATCATTGACTTTGTCATGAGAAGAGCACACTCCCTTGTGGTTACAAAATATTCTTGATCATATATTATATTTGGGGGGAAAGCCGACCTATTCATTTAACATGATGATTATTACTTTTCCCTTTAGAAGTATCCTACATCAAAATGATTCTCTCAAAAAACATTTTTTTTGGTGTGCTAGATTTCAATATGCAAGAAAGTTCTGACTGAGGTGCACTTTTAAGCAGGTTTTCCTCAAAGAAGGGATCAAAATAGGATCAGAAAGTTTGAACTGAAATTATACTTCACGTATTATTTGGTTCTTCTCTACAGTCACCAGGAGACATTTATTTCCATATAAGCTGGTGGCAAGACAGTCACCTCATTGTTAATAAAGCATTTGCATAGAATGCAAAGGAAAATTAAAATTCCGCAGCCAGCATAAAAACTCCTCTGTCACAATAAACTCTGTTAAGGCCCGGTCCCACTGGCCGATGGATGCAAAACATATGCATAAAGGACACAGCGGACAAGCAAAATTTCGGGGGTGGCTCCATCCGTTGTCATCCACTCCAAAAAGTGACAAAAATTTGCATAAACAGAACGGAAAAGAATGGAAAAGAACGGATGTAGGTAGTTGTCAGTCTTCAAGATCTTCTGCTATTGCTTTGCATCTTTTCGACTGCCATAAGTAACGGGG
>BLBF01000039.1:2226381-2240071 GCA_015471245.1 Laticauda colubrina
GCCTGACAGTAGTATGTAGCGGGGATGTTAAACGAATGTTCATAGGAAGCCTAGAGGATGAAAGCAGGGGATGGAAGTGGATGACACCTCCAAAAGGGTTCTGGGGGAGAATTTCGAAGTGGATGCATAGCGGATGAAGCAGATGCATCACGTACGCCTAAAGGAAAGAAAGGGGATGCCGTGTGGATGTATATTGGATGCAAACTGTTCACTGCACATCCTTACTATTTCCGTGCTACTAACGATGTACAGACGTTCCATGTACCTTTTCTTTCCTCCCTCTTTCCATTTTCAGCTGCAGCGGATGTGAGTTGCAAGGATGCCCAGAGGATGAAGAGAGGATACGGATGATAAACGGATGATAAACGGACATAGAATGTTTGTTGCTCATATGTTGCGGATTTACATCATACACGGTGGAAAGTTCATCCGTTCACAAAGTTTTGTGCAGCTCAAAACTTCTTGCATGGATGAAATCGCAGTGGACGGATGCTCGGCAAATAGAGCTTATGAAACACGTATGCAATGAGTACACAACGGATGCATAGCGTTTTCCAACTAATGGCGTTTTCCAACTGATGGCGTTTTCCATCCGTAAGTGCAGTAGGACCGGACCTTTACTTTTTCCTTCAGCATGTTTTTAATATATGTTCTTTTTTTCCAGTTTGTCTTCCATGGAATTTTCACCTCACTGTCATCTCTTATTGTCTTCATTTGCTGACAATATCTGGTCCTGGTAGTCCTCCCCCCCCCCCTGGAAATAAATAGCTATACAAATCATGGGATTTGGCCAGCCTCATTTCCTCATAAAGCTATATTCTACTTGCAGAATTCATTTTTTTTCTGCTGGGGGGGAGGGAGGGATGGAGGGAGAGAGGGAGGGAGGGAGGGAGAGAGGGAGGGAGGGAGGGAGAGTTTTTTTCCCCATAAAACAGACGATATATGTTGTCCTTTGCAAGGAATTTTAGAGCTTCACTTCTTAGATTGTGAATTTAGGTCACATTATGTCTTCAATCTGCTAGAAAAAAAAAGACTGTAATTTTCATCTCCCATTTATTCTGATATATTATTCCTAATTAAATTCATTTGATTCCTAAAACATTAGCCTGAATTAGAGGACAAAAAGCACTCTGGAATACTCCTAATTATTGGGAAAAGTAAGTTGCAAGAAAAACCCAAGCATTACCTTTGATGGGTGACAGAAGTCTGTGAAGCCCATTTTTGCAGGAATACTGCTCCCATCCTCACTGAACTTTGACCCTGGAATCTTGAATTGATAGCACTTGGTGCCTATTATCTCTGGATAACAACATTAAGTCTCCAGCTTCTTCATTTCCATTTAAAACTGCAGTCATGCTATAAATAACAAATGTGGTTTGGACAAGTTTTAACAAACTGTTTTATGAAATACTACATCCTATTTTCACATATTATGATAAGGTTGTAAGTCAAATACTGCATAAAATAGCTTTAAACATGCATTCTGAGCTAAAATTCAAATTTAATGGATGATGCATGCATTTAATATACAAATTTAGGTTTACATATTTGAGAGTAAATGCAGTTAGTCCTTGACTTATGACTGTTGTTTAGCAATGGTTCAAAGTTACAACAGCCTTAGAAAATATGATCCATTCTCAAAGTTAGAACCATTGTACCACCACACCAGTTAAGTGATTGAAATCCATGCACTTGGAAACAGGTTTGCATTCACAATGATTGCAGCATTTTGTGATCACATGACTGTAAATTGGGGAAGCTGGATTTGTAGCTTATAAAGCTGGACTGTGGTGACTTGCTTAACGACATGGTAAAAATGGCTGTAAAATCAATCTGATAACATGATGACTCATTTAACAACTGCCTTGCTTAGCAACCAAATGTTCCATGGTCATACGTTGAGAATTACATTTTAGCTGAGGACTAACTGAATTATGGGAGGGGTCTAACACAGCTAGAAAATTTTGATCCATTGAAAACTGTTGAGAATCATTGTGAGAAATAAGTTGTATGAACTTATTTGGTTCAATTAGTTAATCTATTTTTCATTAAAGAATTTCAAAAGCTCCTATTGAAGAAGCTCTGGCTTCTGTTCTGTTGGAGATCCTGTTTCCAACCTACCCATAACAATAATTTGATGGCTATTCAACAAAAATATAAAGGAGTAAAAGTATTTGATGCTAGGTAGGTTCTTTAATACTTTCCAACTGTGATGGGATTCAATTTTTTTTACTGCTGGTTCTGTGGGCATGGCATGGCTTGGTAGGAGTGGCTTGGTGGGCATGGCAGGGGATGGATTCTGCAAAATCCCCATTCCCTCACCACCCCATTAACCTGCTTTCCAGCTCCATTCTCCAGTGCAGGGCAACAAAAGAAGACTCAGCTGATCAGCTGGGACTCCAGAGGCAGGAATAGATGGGGACGGGGCCAGTCAGAGGTAGTATTTGCCAGTTCTCCAAACTCAAAATTTCTGCTACTGGTTCTCCAGAACTGGTCAGAACCTGCTGAATATCACCTCAGCTTTACAAGTATTGTCACTCTGAGCTTCAGCAGAGTTTGCTGTGTTTCAACAAAAAACAGCCATAGAATGGCAATATCATATTCCTTATTTGTTCCTTCCCAATTATTCATTATTTACATATTAATTTTTCCATATTGTCTACTTACAGGCAATGAGCAAGCAGACAAATTTACTGGACAGATAATGTTCTAAATAATGATTAAAACAGTAACATAAAAAAAATATAAGCACAATGACAATTGCAATGTAAACCTGTAATTTTTTTTAAAAAAAGAAAACAGCAAAAATATAGAGGCTACAAAATTTGAAAAAAGGCATCAGGAAAAAAATATGTACCATAAGAAATCCCAGAACAATTGTTGTTTTATTAAATTTATATAGCTTTCTAAAAGTATGCAAAACAAATCCAAAAATATTAAGGAACTTGAACAACTCTTTATGAGGAAAAAAATGCAGTACTTGTGATTTTGTAGCACAGGAAAAATGTTAAGATGGTATTTTTGTGGATGTCTATTAAGAAAGAGGCCAAGAGAGAAACAATCTAAAGCTTCTTGGTAGTGGCACCAACTTTATGGAATTCCTAGCCTCTTGGAAGTGAATCTGAATTCAGAATTTTGTTTGAAGATCCTTTCTTATATTTTTAAGTTGATGGTAATATACTATTTGATCCTAATTCAGCAGTCCTGGATTCTTATAATAAATAAATGAATTTTTAAAGAGAGTTTTTGGCTACATTTTGAACAAATTTTTTAAACTAAATATTTGTAATTGTGATTTTATTGGTAATGCTTTTGATTCACTTAGATAACCACAATAGGCTGCCATGATCTGATCAAGTTACACATGCAGTAAAATATTACACTTAAGGTAAGGAGTATGTGACAAATACAGGTTAAAAGAAGGCTTTGAGGTTGCCTTCTTGACTTTTTGATCCCTTAAAGACTCTCTTGGTTGGAATCAAAACTGGAGGTGAAACCATTAACAAATTGAGACATGGAGATGGCTTTGTTAAAGGAAACAAAAACCCACTATTGCTCATTATGGAAGTCAAAAGGAAAGTGGAAAATCTAGTGTGTAATCTAGTGTTAATATTAAAAAAATAGGTTGCATTAATAAGCATGCGTACGAATTTGTGTTTTTTTTCCCCCTAGTAGATAGATATATTTTCTTGGGCTATATAATAAATAAAGGTTCATGTCCTTGTAAAGAAAAGAGAGGAATGGAAAGCAATGACAAACTTAAGCAAAAACAGAAGCAGAAAGGTTGCTAATCTCTTATGCAGGACCTTTGCTGCCTGATTAGAAGTATATTTCAACTAAGTTTGACGGGCAACTATAAGGGGGACTATTTGCTGAATAAAAGACAGTCTGGGATTTTTTATTTTGTAATAGTTCCTCATGAGCTAAGTGACCTTGCTCCCAGGCCATAGCAGGCTGGCCATGAATCTGTCTTACAGAGAATAATCAAAAGACTGTCTCCTGAAGGCATTCTCTGCCTGAAGAGCTCTCCAGTGTGAATCCAATCAGAAACAATTGCTGCTTTATTATGCTCCTATCCTTTCTTCTAAAGGTACCTATCATCTAGGTCAGTATTTCTCAGTCTTGGCAGCTTTTAGATGGGTGGACTTCAACTTCAGAAATGACCAGCCAGCACTGTTTTTGGTCAATCAATAAAAAAAAAAAAAAAAAAAGCTATGGAATATCATTTTCTAACTGTAAGGTTCAGCTATAACTTAAGATCACAACGTGCCAAAAATGAACTTAAACAGAGGCTTTGAAGAACAAAATATAACTTTTATTGATCAATAAAAGGGTAAGACCTCTCCTCTAATGCCATATGTGAGGAATGTTACAAAGCTTATAGGCGAAAGTAACTTCTTATACCTTAAGATTGTTTTAGAAATAGAGTAATTGCATTGTAAAACACTCAAAGTTAGATTTACATCTTTCCTGCAAAGAGACAAATGTCCTCCTGGCACTTGTTTATCTTTCAGTATACTTTCTCCTATTGTCTGTTAATCGACCACAATTTACCATTTAAGAGGGCTATTAACAGCATACTTCAAAAGGTGTATATTGCTCCAGATGTATGGAGTTATGTTCCCTGGGAGTACATTCCATTCAGATTGATTTAGATGGGATAATCATGTGTCTTCATATGAGAGAGATGTAACTAATTGCAGGCCAGTTTTACAACACAAAGGCTAGAGAAATATTTTCCACAACAGCAAGATAAGAAATGCCTATAGAGATAAATACTTCTATATACATAGGAAAACAACTGCCTAACATCAAGATAAGACATAGAGTAACTCTCTACTCTCTGTATAATATTTTTAGTTCTTTCCTTTATTTATGACCCTAACATAACTTTTCACCCAAATTCAGAACATATATAAGAAACCAAGGGTGTTAAACTTGTAGCATGGGGCCGGATGCATCACGTGCTGGCCATGCCAAACCCCATTTAATGTAGAGGATATGTCATGTGACAATAACATGAAGCTGCGAGTTGGATACTGAAGTTTAGATCTTATCATGGGCCGACAGGTTTCATTTTATTAACTGAGGACAAATGATGTAATCACTGCCACTTTTTAGCAGACTTCATGGATGGTGCTTTGTAATGGCCTCTCCTCTAATATGGGATGCTTATTTGTTTGTATACTGCATCATTACTCTGTTCATTCCCCAACATGAATTGTTTACATTTCTTTCTTATTTTAGTTTGTTGTGTTTTTTTTAACAATTATTTTTCATCTATTACTATTGTACAATTGTTTTTTTGTTAGTATTGCTTTGGCAATATTATTGAGCTAGCCATTAAATCTGATTTATCTTCAAAATAAATGATCCCTAGCAGTTGACATTCAAAAATATCTTAATTCTATGCTTAAAGAATCCACTAGATGATTATGATTAATACATGATCATTCACAAATGTATTTTCCATGCACTTCTCTAATTGTTTTTTCATATAGTGACAAATTAAAGCATTGTATATGCAAGTGCATTTAATAATGAATCACCCTCAATGGATAACACTAAATTTTGATGGCATTGTGAAGGAAGAGATTTTCTCTCTTCCATACTTTCTCTCTGACTTTGCTATAAAATAAAGAACTTAAAGAAGCTTGAAAAAAGGGCCTTTCTTACATATGAAAAGACATAAATTAATAAATTCTCCTCCATAAGTTTTGATTCACTGAATAATGTATTTTATTATAAATGGTTTGGTATCAAGTTACCGCAGGTTATCAAGTTATTCAAGTTACTTTTCCAAAAGTTTCTACCCATCAAATCCAGTCCAACAGATTGGGCATGCTACAGATCCTATCATTCAAAGTGTCAACTGGCAGGAACTAGAAGGCGGCCTTTTTCTGCTGTAACCCTTGTCTTGTGGAGATTACAATGGCCTCAACCCTGTTGGCTTTCTGCAATGCTTTAAAAATGTGGCTTTGTACCATTTTTTTTGTGAAAGGGTGTTAGTTGACTTTCCCATAAGTTGATCAATCATCATGGTTACACATTCACACTTATTTGTTTTGTGGATGTTTTTATTGTTTTATAATTGTAAGCCACCTAGAGTCACTGAGTTGGACAGCTACAGAAAATAAATAAATAAATAAACAAACAAACAAACAAATAAATAACTCATTCTTTGCCATGGAATCAGCTGACTTGGCTAATGAAATAAAATTCACATACAACCATTGTATATAATAAATAATTTTATTTACATATATTTAAAAATTGATATAACATAGCTCTTCATACTTCACAACATGGTCATACATTGATATACCTTTTTTTTTAAATCAATTCTAGTAATAAACAATTCTCTTGTTCTCCTAAAAGGGAATAATACACCATTTAGAAATTTTGCATTGGAATGTAAATATCATAATCGTTCTAAGTAAAACTTGTTAGATGGACTGTACAGTATCAAATTTAAATTGGCTTCTATGGAGGCCTTTATAGGAAGAATGAATAACATTGCCTTGCCAAATGAGGCAACAGGATTTCAATGTATTTTTCCCTTTCAGTTATCAGAAATATATGGCCACTAGTAAATTTCTGTTGTTTAGATATATAATTTCAGCTTTCTAAAAAGTATATAATGTACTAGACTGAAAAACTAATCTCTCCATCCCACTGTCAAAAATCTAATATGTTAAGTCCATGCAAGATTTTGGAAAAAAGAGATAGTATAATAACTAATGGTCTTTCTGCAGAGTTGAATCCATAAGAATGTGCAATGCTGCATAAAATCAGATTTTAAAATAATAGATATATTACCTTGAATGCAAGGAAACAAATGAGTCTGCATGGTTGCAGCTTTATATTAATAGCCTGCCCTGGGATTAGAGACTACCACATTCTTGGGTTTGATTTTAAAAGACATAAACAAAGGAAAAGACTTGTGTATGTTGAGATATATCTTGGGGTAATATTAAACTTTGTACATGTGGTTTCAAAATATGTGCTCTTATTTCTGTTTCTATCATTTCTTCTCTGTTCCAAATGGATTTTTTTTTTGTTCATTAATGAGGAGTGGGACTAAAAGAAAAAAGTGTCAAAACAAAACAAAGCAGAACAAATTCTTAAGGAACAGAATGCTTTTTTTAAAAAAACACCCCTTTATTGGAACATTTCAACAAAGCCTTTTTGTTCTTAAACCCAATGTATCATATTTATTAGGACAAAAGTAGAGTCGTGTCTAAGGAATAAACAGATTTTTTTTGGAGTCAGTTCTTGATCTGTATGTTTATAACTGGCTAAATGTCTGAAAGTTCAACACAGTGTGCTATGTAGAGTTATCAATATCCTAAATGAATTGGATTGTAAACTACGTCTATATATATTCTATTATACAAAACTGTTGGATGTGTCTCATTCCATAGCCGCTGTATCTCTAATCTTTGTGTATTGGGGCCTAAGACAGCTCTCGGAAATTCATAATAAATTATAGTCCATAGAGCACACTTTAAAATAATAATAGTGACTGAACTCAGTGTTGGGACAATAAATGGCCTAGTTCTTGCTGTCAGAATAAATTAGAAAAAATATTTAAATATTTCTTCAATAATTTCAAAATTTATGCAGTCCATGGTGAAACAGTCTCAATCAATTTCTTTTGTAATTTGCCTCAGGAACTTATATTTCAAATGGCTACAATCTTCCACTGCAGTAATATGTCAGAAATAATGCAATAGCCAATAACTAAACATTAAAACCCAACCATATATTACCACATTCTAACCCAAAAGATGCATACTCTTGGGTTGTGATCAGTATAATGTTATGGTTATCCTAACATTATTGTATATGCTCCAGAACACATAGAGATGGTAACTTTTGGAGAAAGGAAGCATTCACTTACATAGTTTGCAATTTAATAGTTTCATTATAGCAGGTGTCTACAAGCCACTGTGAACCTAGCAGATAACATGCGATCACTGGGTTAAAAACACTATTAACTATGTTCTCTGACTGTGAAATGTATTACAATAGCAAAATTTTCTTGGTAAAGAATAAAGACAATTCAGTGTTCAGCTCATGAATCCAGGGGCTGTATTGTTTACAAATGTGGCAAATAGAAGACAGAGAAATCACATGAATTTGGCTGGTTCAGATTTACAAATTCTTAAGCTTTGAGTTGAAATACTGAAGATCTTATACAAAACTAAAATGATGGAAAATTCAATTTCACTATTTTCTTGTTCTTGCCCCATCTTCATGCTGAAACAGATGAAACAAGTCATTTTTATGAAGAATTAAGCATACAGTGCTTGGTAAGTTTGTGATTTGTCTTTATTCTCCTCACCCCAGAAAACTTTTTGAAAATCACATAAATGGAATTTCAAGAAAGCTGGATAAATCTGATGCACATTGCTGAAACCAAAATATCTTTCATATGAGTGACCAAGTTTTGTCCACTAGGAAGCATTTGCAAGAAGGAAACCAGAAGGGAGATGATTTGCTGGGACACTAACAATAAAGGAAGTCAGTTTATATATCCAAAGCCACCTGAATCATAATTTTAAGAATACATTACAGGTGCTTTTCTAAGTTGTACATTCTGGTGCATTTACATCTATTGAACATAATTATGGGGTTCAATGATTATCCCAAATCTGCCTTTATAGAAAAGCTATAAAGATAAATTTATGGCTGAAAAAGATGAACTTTGGTTGATAACCTATTTGAAACTTTAACTTAACAAAGATTGATGATATCCACATTATGCACAATTTAGATTATGTATTATAAGTAAGGATGCTCTTAAAATTATAAAAATGATTTGGGACTTGCATTTGGCCCAGAAGAGAGCTAACATTTTGGAAAGCATATTTTGACTGCAATAAGCCCTGTGCCTCCTCAGCAGCACTGGCTACTGATCTATTTCTCAGTCCAATTTAAAACACTTATTTTACTAATTAAACCCTTAGTGTCATAGGACAAAATTACTTTAAAGACCTCTCTCCCCCCCCACCTCTATCTATTTTCAAAATTCTGCAGCCCTGTTCCCAGCTCAATTAGCCCCGAACTTTTCAGATTTTGATGTCATCTAAAGATCTTTAAAATTCAGTAGGCTTTTAAAATTTGTATTTCCATTTAAATCCTTGAATGGACAACTATTCAGAAATTGTCATCCATAAAATCTGGGAAATTAGCAAACATTTTGGAAGAAGGTAATGGCAATCTTATTCCACACTATTGCCATTAAAACCACATGTGCATGTTTATGAAGCTACCCAAGGCTGAAGTTAACTCAAAGGACACTTAACTTCTTATATAAATACAGAAAAATATTTTACCACAGATTACAATAAAGAGATCTTTTAGACAGATGATCAAGGCAGACTAAACTTTTAATTTCTCTTGACAATAATTTATTTTTGTGCAAGGGTAGGGGGGTAAGAGAGGAAGAGAAAGGAAAAAGGCTGCTATTGAAGAAATATTTTCCTAAATATTCTTTGGGCTCAATAAATTAGTAGGCTAATTGGTTTTTAGCCAAAATACTATAGACAATACTAAGGCAGCTTTCAACATTGTGTCCCCCAGATTTGCTGGAAATGAAACTTCAAATTCCAAGATTCCCAGACAGGACAACTGTTGGAAATACAAAGTCCCAAGCTGAGAAAGATAGTGCAATGTGCCAGATTCTTGAATTAGAAAGCCAAATTGTGGAATTCTCAGTGTCAGCATCAACAAGGAAGAATATAGCAAGATGGTGGACAGAACAGCATGATGCAAATTCCATTCCTTTCCTATATGCCAGGGGTGATCTGCCCACCATCTCACCAATTTTGACACAAACAACCCTTACCCCATGGATACTGCTGATCAATACAGTGACATTGTAGTAGAAACTGTTGACTTCCTCACTCTGTTGTATGAATAGTGATGTGTATACTTGCAAATGCTGTGGCTATTTATCCCTTGTTGCCAGGTAACAAAAGTAGAGACTCATTTATCCTCTAAAAACTCAGATTATTTCTAAATTGTCTTTAGTCTATGAAAAAATATCTCTTTGAGTAACAGTGAGATCTGGCAGAAAGTTAATAATACATCAAAAATGGCATGGAAAGGCTCATTTTTCTTGTCGTATCAGGGAAAAACCATATACCAAATACAATTATGAGAGAATCTCAACATTATAATCAAATTACTCAAAGTTCTGCTGTTCTGATGAGAAGACAATCCTATTTCCAAAACCTTGCTGTTAATTAGTTTAAGTGGAACAGCAACACAAAATCCAAGGTATTCATATACTGCATGGAAATTAATAGGTTATCTACAGTTTATAAGACAATCCACCTATTTAAATAGAAAAAAGTTTTGTTTCACATAAAGCAAGAGAGAATACAAAAGCACAGCTTCTGTAATTTGGTAATATTGCAACTTTACAAATATATTGCATAGTGTGTGTAAGAAAATAGTTTTATCTTTTTTATATAATTATATACAGAATAACATTCACATGAAAAAAGGAAACAAACACCAAAAAGGGAGCAGTTAGATTCTTAAAAGACAATGAAATAATTGGACATTTAAATATTAAACCATTTTCCAGATATTACAAGCTATTTGCTTGATTTGCTTGAGATATTGATCCTAAATAATACAATTCATATTTGCCTATTGCCATTTTGATGATTTTCTTTAATTCTTGTGAAATCAGATTTTTTTTAAAAAAAGTTGGGATTATAAATGTTTACTCTACAGACTGAAAGATTTCCCATTTTACAAGACTTTTCCTTGCCAAAAGGCCCTTCATGAAAGCAATAGTCCATTCATCAATGGAAGCTCATTTTGTTCATATGGGGAAAAAAGCATAAAAATCAAAATCATATTCATTACATTGACTTAAAATGAACAACTTAGAAACATATTTTCAAAACTTCAAAACCCAATCCTTATACTAATGAAATATCTATGATGCATGCAAAATAAATGATTGGAGAACCCAAACTCTCTTTTTCTTCAAAACTAATAAAAATGAAAAATTCCAAAGCACATAGAAACCCTCAGAGATCTAAGTTCTATCTCATACACCAGTTATACCACATAATTCATTTCATGACGGTGCATTGTCAATATATTAATTATAACAGAAATATCACTCTTTGGTCTTTAATATTAAACCAATATATGAATTACAGTTAACAATGTATCAACCCAACATACAAGTAACAGTGATCAAAGAGGTCATTATATTGTTTTATTTATGTATTTATTTATTTAAAGACAAGAAAGAGACAGTATCCACTAACCTTGTTGAATTGCATTGTGTGGGTGTGTTTGTGTAGGTATAGGTGGGTGTGCATATCCTCCCACACTCCCTCTCTCTTTCTCTCTCTCTCCCAAACACACACAAAGCTATATACTAAAGTATGTCTTGAGTGTACAGTTTAGTTGGGATGATTCTGAAGAGACCAAGAAGTCTGGAAAAGTGAGGTACCATTTCCATAGTGTTCTGCATACTTAAAGGGCAATATTTTTAAAACAGTCTTAACTGAAACTTGTAATCATAGCACCTAACTTCAGGTTTGCATTCCTTCCTCTTATATATGTATGTAATGTAGACTTTAACTAAAAAAGATATTCCAACTATAGTTTCATTCAAAGTGACCATCTACTTACTTGCAAAGAGTAGGAAGATGACCTTGATGGAGATATGAAGGCTCTGTTTCCTAAGAAAAAAGATCTAAAGCATATTTCTATCAAGACATTTTCTTCTACCTCGTCTGCCTACTCCTAGATGCTACAAGAGGTGTCCACCAAGGAAGGCAAAAAGTCAAGATGGCAATCACTGCCTTTCTCATGCACCATGTGCCATGGCTCTAAAAAAGAATAATGGGACACATTTGCTGTCTTGACTTTTTTTGAGCTATGCAGACAACCCTGGCTTGACAACTTCATACTGTTTTCTAGCTAGTAATTTTGAGGTCCATTTACTTCTGTTGAAGACCATATTTTATTTTGTCTTGCATCAGTGTAACCAAATGGTAGGCTGAAATACCCTAGGACAGCTTGCTGCACAGGGACTCTAACATTAGTAGCCTAGATCACACTTTGAAGGAGAAAGACTAGAATCCATGTAATAGATGTGAAAAGCCAATTTACTGTTGGTTTACAATAGGCTTCTAGAAACCCCTTGCATTTGAATTCATTCCTCATATTTCCTGTCTCCCAGGGAAAGCAATAATCTCTCTTTTGAACCATTCAGCCAATCCACACCATAATTTTCAGGCTCCTGGTCATAAAAGAATACAACTGGAAGTGTAAAATCAGAAGAAGTCTGGCAGTAATTTTTCAGAGTAGTATATTTTATTAAAAGGCATGAGCCATCATTATTCCCCCTGACTTTAGGCCATCATAGTCTAACATATTTCTCCTCCTACAAAAACTGCAAGTTAAAAATATGACAGGCATTAAGCTTAGTTATTCTTTTACTTTAATGTGAGTTACATGTGGATCTGAATACTCCAGAGTCACTGGACTCAGGCAGCATATAAATTCAACAAATTATTATTCTTAATGCATTCCTGAAATGAAGGAGTTTGGGGACCTTATAAGAAACAGATGTTAGAAGCTATGTGCATGCAAAGTGGTAGAAGCTTTGCATGAAAAAAAAATGGATTTCTTTGTCATGATAACTAAGATGTGGCCATCCTCAGTTTTAAAAAGTGAAGCTGCATTAAAAGGTTTCAGAAAAATTAAAACTTTAAAATTCGATTGTGTTCCAATTTCTAAGATTTCGCATGAGAATCCATTGAATGCTATACAACTTGAATTACATATTGTTACAGTATGTATCAAATAGTTAATGAAGCATAACTGCAATTTAAACATAGAAAAGTCTTTATAATATCTTATTTTTAAAGAAAACAGAAGAGAGACAGTTCAGTTAGGGAAGATTTACCTAAACTTGTTCAGTGATTCCTCAGGAATAATATTCTGGTTATAATCCAGTTATTAAAAATAATTATGGTTTATTTTTTTAACATCACATGGGATGTTTGGCAGTGGAAGGGGGAATTGAATATATTAATGAGAAAATGTCAGAATCTTGATATCATCCAAAATCCAAAGGAAATCTGAAATGTCACCTGTAAAGATTGCTCCCAAATATTGTATTTCATAAGTATCTGTATAAATGCTACATAGCTAGAAAATAATGCTAGTTTTACTTCCAAACCATATCAAAATCCAATTCAGGAACAGGAAGGAAGTCTTTGCACAAACATATTGAATCAAAAGGTAAAATCTAATTTGATTTAGAGATGAGTTAATGAATCAGAATTCTTTAAAAAAAGTTAAAACAACAGTTTGTATTATTACCCTCTATTTTCTGTTGTATCTTCTAAGAGTAACGTAAAATTTTATCTAGTACCAACTCTTATGCTTTTATCTTTTTATTTTGGAAAGTGGTATTTCTGTAATGGTTGTAATGTGATCCAGTAAACCTCATGTCCATAAATCAAGTTATTATTATGGTTTGTTGCACAGTCAACCAGATGTTCAGATTGAATTTGGCATTTTTGTTTATTTATTGGGTCCTTTCCAAGGATCTGAGACAGGCAGACATGATTGTTTGATGGTGTTACAGACATCATATCTATATAGGCAGGTTTTAGCATGTTTGGATCTTTTCCCATGT
>BLBF01000039.1:2240471-2257383 GCA_015471245.1 Laticauda colubrina
CTCCAGCTCAAACACACCCCAACCAGGTACCCAGATGAAACCTAGCTTCCTAACGAATGATAGCCATCCTTTTACTTGGAGCCAAGCTGCACTAAAAGCCTCCAATACAGGAACACAATGTTGCCAGCCAATCAAAGCCACAAAATCGACAGAAGAAATTAGAAACACCAATCAAGCAGAACACAGCAAACTCCAAGACCAGTAAACACAGACTAAGACTCCCAACCAATCAGAATGAAGAAAAAAACCCATTCTGGCTCAGCAGTAGGCTAGCCTCAAATTTAAAACTGAAACGGCTGTAATAGCCTGACTCACAAATGAACTCAATACAGAAATCTGATGATGGCAGATGAGATTCTGCTGAAACGTTGCTACAACTTTAAAAGCATAACTACAATGATGTGGGAAAATACCCGAACAAAGCTGAACAGCATATATATGTGTGTGTGTGTGTATTTATATATAATTATTATTTCCCATGACATATAGATGCTGAAAAAAATGGCTGGAGATTTCTGGAAGATGCACTTGCTGGCACATACATTAAGTCTACTCTTGTTAAAATGAAATCATTTATAAATCACAGTGGATACAGATTTAATAAAAATATTGTTGTAAATGGTATATTGAAAAAAAAAAGATATTCAGAAGTTGAGTGGGAAATTCAGAAGTGCAAATTTTCACAAGGGCACAAATTATTAGGTTTATAAGGGTTCCATGTAAGTGGAATATAGTGGTAGAACAGTTATACCAATGTTTGAAAATATGTGGACTTCAACTCCCAAAATTCCCCAGTCAGTCTGACTGGCTGAAGAATTTTGGGAGTTCAAATTCATATATCTTTGGATTCACAACTGAGAGATGCGGAGCTACACAAACCAAATGAAGAAAGTTAGGTATCAGCTATAGAACCGATAGCTTGGTAGTGTGGCTAAGCCATATGGGTCTCTTGAATAATATAGTTCTGATTTTAAACTCTTCTATTTATGAGCACAAGAGAAAAAGAAGAGGGACTTTTCTGCTTTCCAGTGTAGGTTTGATTGCCTGGAGAAAAGAAGAGGAAAGTGGGGTTTTTTTTACAGTATTTTATACCCATATTCATTATTTTGGGGTTGTCCATTTGGCAGTTTAAAATTAACAATATGAGCAAAATACAACCCATGTAAGACATTTCATTTATTTAGAAAATTTTCACAGTTTAGCTGAAATAACTGAGCACCCTAAACATTTCATTTTAAATGATTATAAAATTAAGGCTATATGTATATAGAGGGTATAGGGTTGAGCTTTTATTTCCCAGGAATCAACTGTTGTTCTGCTGCCCATTTTGGGAGAGCATGATGGCATTCTCACAATATGGTTTTCTTTCTAGGCTTATGGATGGCAATCACTGAATTATAACCACACTCATTTTTAATGCAGTAGAATATGCACTTAGTTTTAAACAGGATGGCTCATTCTTAATGTGATAGAAAATCATGATACAATTGTTCCTCCCATCCCCTGCCAATAATGTACCATATACGGTAGCTTGTTTAAACTATGGTAAGAATAAATTTGGATGAACAATATTTTAAATTCTGCTTTGTTCTTAAAATATAAATAAAACATAATAGTTTCCTATTCAATTAGCTTAAAATGAGAAGTGCATTCTCATTCATACAATGGTATACTATTACTTCTTGCAATATGACGAGTACTTATTATTTTCAAATCGCTTTATTGAGACAGTGATTCCTTTCTTTCTTTCTTTCTTTCTTTCTTTCTTTCTTTCTTTCTTTCTTTCATTAGTAGCAGAAAACAGACTACAAATAGTCTTCTATTCCTAACATGGCAATATACATGATTATATTTTTACTCCCCTGTATTGTAGCTAATGTATCTCCAACAGCATCTCATTGGTGCTGCTTTAGGGTTCAGTTTTTGTAAAACCTTTTAACTAGTTTTTGTAAATTCCAATGTGTATACTCCATAGATATATATTTGAGGGGCTATACATAGTATCAATCTGTTTATTACTTTTTTCTTTTAAAATTTAGTTGAAATATGTTTGTAGGGAAATTCAAAGAAGGAAAGACTTCCTCACGACCACCTAAGTTTCTCAGACAGGTTTGGTAATCACCATTAAGTAATGTGAAATGTATTATGAAAGCTGTTGGTGGAGGGATAATGACTTAATAATGACTAATGAATTTGGGGCTATTCTGCTGCACCCATCACTCCTATATTCCACCTAGAAAATTTTCTGGGAGTCCTTAAAAAGTTTTTGGGATGTTTAGGAATGAAGGAAGGGAAGAAGTAGTAAATAACTACGACTGCCAACTACCTGAAGTTATCTTAACCTTTACATTACAACTTAAGTTATCTTAGCCACCTTAAGTTATCTCCACCATTACAAATAGTATGATCACAGTTAAAAATGAAGACATTAACATTCCAACTGGCTATCATTGCAGTTGTTCTATATAACATTAATTCCCAAACCTTGTAATCTAATGGCTTTGTTAATATGAAACTACTGCAGTCCAATCAATTACTTTCTTAGGAACTCTGGCATTACTCTTTTGCTTTCTTCAATCAAAGGAATATTTATGCATGCATAGATTTGCCTTCTTTGCTATAATAAAATAGAAATTAGGAAATTCTCATTTAAAACCAGAACATGGCTCTTGTTCCCATTATAAGTCATTATATTCTGGGCAAAGTATCTAAGTTATTCTTTGTAGAAACACCCTCAGTGACCTCATTTTTTCTCCATCTCTAGACATTTATATATATTAGGGTAGGCTTCTTTTTTGAGACGCAAAATGTACCAACATATGTTTATCTTGGTCTGTGGGACATCAAGTCAACAGACTCCCTTTTCTTTAATAGTGTGGCTGTATTAGATGCATTCAAATGATTGAGAGGAAACTGTTGTTAAATGTTATTTCACATGCACAAACAAATCATTCAAAATCAGCACAGAAACAAAAGGTTTGGATAAATAACAGTTCTGATGACTTGTAAAGTATGTATTTAACTTACAAAAGCTGTATGAAGGAGACAAATAATAACAATATCCTGAAGGGTGGGGAAACAAGATTATCACTCAGGGAGGGATTCTGTTTCTTGCTGTTTAAACTGTGAAACTGAATTTTATTTTTTAGTAAAGCAAGTGTTACACAATGCTTTGAAGTCTTAAAATTCTGGGATAAAAGTTTACATCCAAAAATGATGGGTGTATGAAAATTGTGCTTTCAGACAGTATAGTTTTTGTCATACCAATTCATCTCAACTTAAAGATTTTGGGCCAATTCTATAGTAATATATCTATCTCTATATAATTATGTATATATGTGCAGTTTCTCAGATACAGTTCCTGCTCAAAAAAAATCTAAAACAATGTGCTTCACTTCATATATAGCCAAGGCACCTGTGTATTTCTCCCTTTTGGACAAAAAGTGATACGAAGATCCAGATTCCCTGGTGAAGACAACCATTTTATTAGGCCTTCTCTCTTCCATCATGGAGCTCCATAAACCAGAAGAGAAGGTTCTATTTGGCTCCTTGCTTGGGCTGGAAGAGATCCAGGAGGCTGCGTAGAGCTTCATGATCAAACAAGGGAAATCAAGCAGAACCGTGAAGCAGAGGGACAGTAACAAAAAGGCTATTCTGGTGTGAGGAGGAGGAGGAGGAGGAGGAGAAAGAGGAGGAGGAGGATTCTGGTGTCTTCAGCTCCACAAGCAGATGTTGCCACTGGATTGACATGTGGAACCTGCTTCTGCAGGGGAAAGATAGAGCTTGCCATTGGGACAAACACAAATCTCATAGATAGTCTGTCTTGTTGCCGATGAACTTGGCGAGGAAGATGAGGGAAAAGACCCCAGTGGTAGATTCCCTAACCGGATTGAGTCTGCATTTAAAAATATCTAGGAAAAAAAAGAAAGGAGGAAAATAATTACTTTTACTGCAGGACTTCACTGATAAATATATTATTGGATTCTCTAAAATAAACCTCTAAAATTGAGAAGATGATACCCTTCTCTGTATTTTAGAATGGAAATCAGTTCTTCCAAAATTACAGAATCATGCTTTCCTGGTTAATTGGACTTCATGGCAACCCAGTGGCTGGCAGGAATACCTTTCTTTGTGCAATTCCATCCTTATTTTTGATACCATACAAATTTTTCTTCAGGCATTTACATGTTGAAATAGGTCAGAAGGCTGAAGTAGTGCATAAGAGTTTGAGCTTTGAAAAATTAAAAGCATGCAACACTAAACTCTTTGGTGATTCCGATTGAACTGTAACCATTCATCAGTTCCACTTAGAGAAGACATTATGCATATTCCCATTACTAATGTAGCAATTATACTCCTACATTAAGCCCATGTCACACTGCACCAACGGATGCAAAGAGGATGTAAAACGGACAAAAAAGCTTGCCATCTGTTGGTTAATGCGATGTACTCACTGCCTCCGTTTTGCTTCCTCTCTATCCGTCCAGCATCCGTTTATTGACGTTTCATCCGCTCAGAAAGTTTTGGGCTGCCTAAAACTTTTGCATGGAAAATGTATCCAATGCATCCGTTCTGCATCCTCTAGGCATACGGGGGACATCCGTTCTGCATCCATTACACATCTGCTATATCCGCTAGGCATCCGCTGTGCATCCACACAACTAAAATTCGTTCCAGCGGTAAATGGACGCAGGGAGGAAGCAGAACGGACGCGCAGCATTAGTAGCACAGATGGAGAAAGGATGAAAGCGGATGCAGCTCATCCGTTCTGCATCCGCTCTGCATCCTCTACACATCCGCTCTGCATCCTCTACGCATCCTCTACGCATCCTCTATACATCCGCTCTGCATCCTCTATACATCTGCTCTGCGTCCTCCCCACGTCCGTTCCTTTCCGTGTTATCCGCTCTGCTTATGCAAATTTTTGCCCCTTTTGAGAGCGGATAACAACGGATGGAACATTTTGCTCGTCCGTGGTGTCCTTTTTGCATCCGTTGGGCAGTGTGACATGGGCTTTAGTGTCCATCAGCATAATGAATTTTGAAAAGTGCCCTGTAAGTGAGAAGGCAATATGTATGTAATTCCCACAACTCTGCAACTGTTTCTCTTTCTTCTTTTTCAGTTAATATTCTCCCAGTTGTTAATATCACATAGGAAAAGAACATTCAGGAAAGGGTTGCAATTTATGGCTGCTGATATAGATTTAGATTGTTGAACAAAGAGACTATTTATTTGAAAAAACTTGCAATGGTGAGTTTCTCTCTTTTAGTGAGGACCTTTGCTGGGTAATTAGGAAGAGATTAGTTCGTAATTAATGATGGAGAAGAGATAAAAACATATCCAACAGCCCCAATACCAATCCTACCTTTCCTAAAAATGATCAGCATTGTGGTGAAAGCTAGGAGAGTTAAACTGAACACCTAATGATTATTATAATACAGTAATATGGAATTCAACTTTTGTTTGATTCTTATGATTGTGTTTAATTAATATTATAGAGGAATCAAAACTTGAAAATAAAAAAAAACTTTGTGAGAGAACCAACAAAGAGTGCATAAATAGTATGAAGCTTAAAATATGGAATAGGAACAGGTTATGATTATCCTAATAGTTGAAGAATTATAATTTATATAGTATTTGCTGATACCTTCAATTAGAACACTTTTTGTCTTGATATATAACAATTGCAAAAATGCTTCAGAATCCCACTTACTCCTAAAGGATTTAACATATTCTTTACAAAATATTTCTAGAAACAACTGCTAGAATACACTAATTAAATGTTCAAGAACACAAAGACATTTGGCGTATGGATTTGGAGTATTTTATATCTAATATATCTCTTCCATTCATTCCACCATATATCTAATATATCTCTTCCATTCCATTAAGCCATGAAAATAAACTGGACACCTATGGACCAGATCCTTTCTCTCACTTACTTCACAGAGTTGCAATAAGCTTATGGAAACATAATATGATCAAGAAACTGAATATATAACATCTAGTAAAGTTGGCGCAAGTCCAGAAGAGGTTAAAATGTATGTTGTTGGAACCATTGCAACAACATGGCCTTCATGAAAGGATGACAATGAAGCCAAAATGTAGGAGGCATCCCTCCCCCCATTTTATTCACATAAGAGAAAAGGAAGCCATTTTCTTGAAGAGTTTCCTTGAGCTGGAGTCTTGGCTGTATGCCACACTGCTGGAATGCAGCTAGATTTCAGAATGTCAGTAGGAGAAAGATGAAGAGGAGTTGTTAAAGATAAGGAAATAAGGAACCCAAATATGCTGCAGGAGAAAAGATCTTGCAACTGGAACCATGGGAAAGGTTATGCCTGTGTGTACAGCATGGCCAAATAATAGAGGAAAGGAAGAGGAAAAGGTCTTGGTAGCCAGAAAAGATTCTGGAATCTGAGTGGGTCAAATCAGAATTTTCTATCTATAGTGTTCATCTGATATCTATCTGGACCCATTAGGTGTGTAGAACATGGGTTTGTCTTTCCTCCAGAGACAATAAGCAGTGACAAATATTTGGAGCAAGAACTGATGTGACCATAAATCTAATGTCCTCCAGAATCAGATCAAACATCAGCTGCTCAAAGGTAAAGATGCTATTAAGCACACAGATTTTTTTAATGTACACATGTAATTAAATGTGATGCACTTTATTTCAAGACAGAGAGAAATAAAATTAATTTAAGGCTACAATTCTAAGTAGCATATAATGGGCTAGTGTCCAAGTAAACATGCATAGGATTTCACTAGATAATTATGATTCTCTAATAAGGCTTACCTCTCCTTCTGTAGACTGCAAATGTAGCTCTTTTCTACAAGTGGCTTTCAAGTCCCCTGAGGCTGCACTCACTTGTATTCCCTTTGGAGCTTCCATTATCAAAGATCTTGTAGGTGATTCAAGCCTAGAAAATGGTGGGTGGGGATGGAAATGAGGAAAGTAAGGGAATTTATAAAATAAAGTAAAATACCATATGTCCTATGCATTGCCCATCAGCGAGGTATTTTTTTCCTACAACACAATAGAAATAAAATACCAACAACATTCCTAATTACACTGAACTTTCTTTTGAATATCAGTTCATATTTTGTAGAGTACAATATTATTTTTTCTAGAAAAAGGTCTATTTTATTTCAAGTCAGTTATTTTGCAATGAATGGTCTATCAGGATATAAAGTTTAACTATGACTAATAATTGTATATAAAAGTTGAAGCTGGTGGGTGCTGTTTTATATCAGGAGTAGGATTCTACCAGTTCGCATCTATTCTCTAGAACCGGTTGTTAACATTCTAAGCAGTTCGGAGAACTGGTTGTTAGAAGAAATTATTGGCCTAATCCTGTAAGGAAGGCAGGAAGGAAACATTTTGGTGTTGCTTACAGAAACTGCCTCTCCATTAACCCTTATTACATTCTTGGCAGGACTGGACTTCCTGCCTCAGGAACTTCCCTGGAGTTTTTTTTTTTTCCCTTCCTTTGTTGGTGCTTTGCTTGTGTGGAGTGACCATTCAAAGTTACAATGGCACTGAAAAAAGTGACTTATGATCATTTTTCATACTTATGACTGTTGCAGCATCCCCACAGTCATGAGAGGCCAAGCGAGGAGATGCGTGCCTCAATGTGAGTGATATTGAATTGGCCACATCCAGCCAATAACATGACCACCAAGCCATGTCCACCCAGTTGCATGACCACCAAGCCACACCCACCAACTAAGCCATGCCCACAGAACCGGTTGTTAAACATTTGAATTCCACCCGTTTTACATCCATGTGTAGGTATCACTTGTTGTTTATGAAAGTGACCCTTGTATGGGCCAAACTCATCAACTTTTTAGCAGTTGATATATAATTACTATCATAGTAAAAAGGAAGCTTATGAAAGTCCCAAAACTACTTTGGGTACTATTAGAAATATATTTAGTTCCTTCAAACAAAGGGGCTAAAATTTAGGTATTTGAAAGATCCAGCCAATAGGCATGCCAGGAACACATTACAAAATCTGTCCTATAGACATCAGTCTTTTGGGTAGTCATGTTTATTGTCAACAGGCCTGCTTTGAATATTGGAAGAATATGGATTCCAATAAATAAATGCAAAAATTATTAATAAGCATGATATTGCCTGATTTAAAGATTTCTTATTCAAATTTCAATGTCATTTTTTCCAGGTTTTTTTTATCAAGATCTGCTACAGACTTAGTTCTCTATTTGCATAAATAGTGCCATTCTTTTACAATAATTAATGACTAAATTTCTTTCTAATATTTTGTGTTTTGTTATTATGCTCAACTTTCTAAATGGTCTGTCATCTCAGTGGTAGATGGAGGGGGGTTGTCTACATGAGTGGGATAAATAACAAGCATGTGTTGCAATGCTGCAATGCAAAACCTGCCACTAATATATTGTGGAAGATTGTGAACCACAAGTGGGAAATGGTAGTGATTGTAATTTGTCATTAGCACATTTATTTTATGATACTGACACCATCATGTCTAGCTGGGGACATAAGTAGTTGTAGACCTGTTTCCTTGCTTATACAATACATGCCATAGTTATAAAACAGCAAATATTAAACCAAAGCTGAAAAATAGAATCAAAAATTATATCATTTATTGGTTTATTTAACTATGTTCCAAGTTAGGTTTAACATAAATAACATTTTAAAGCTCTTTTTAAACAGATTGTCTTATATAAATATTTATCAATAAAATTTAGGAACATTTACCCTTTATCTGATGTTAAAGAACTGTGATTTATGTAATAACTGCACCATCTTATTCGGGAAAGAGTATAGTTTAAATTGCAGGAAAATTATATTTTTAACAGATATTGTTTTAGAACCACCTTTCTTTCAAAAGAAAATTTCTAGACATCAAAATTTTTAGTTCACTTCTACAAACTCCACTTTTTTATTTATTTTCCTCAAGCAAATGCTGGTATGCTATTGTATGATGAAATGGACCATATTTTTGTGTGCTTTTCTGATCCTCAAGAAATTTAAAATACATATGGTTTAAAATAAAATTACCCCTGGCTATATAGGTAAGGAAGACAAAATTACTTACAAAAGTAAAGGGTTTTATTGAATTTAAAGCTATTAATGCCAAGTTGGAAACATTAGGGTACATGATGGATATCATTCAGCCACTGATTTGGGCATTTAAATTGCATTGATTGTAGACAGAGATTTAAGAAGGTGCTTAACTTTCTACTGAAATCAATGGGGACTTGAAAGCACTAAAATTTGATTGACCGATGGTTGATATAGTTCACATATTCTAATCTTGTGGAGAAGATAATTTTAATTAAGGAGTAATAACATTAGTCCTGTTAATGTTACCTATCCTGCAAACCCCAGGTAACCAACAGTTAAAAGCATTCATAAAAAGGATCAAGTATTTAAGATCCAGTGAATAGTTGCACCTTTAAAGAGAGCTACTGTGTAATTTGCTGTATTGTATTGCCAGATACAGAATATGTCAAGGAGCCTGCACAGAAGTGCAAATCACACTGTCTTAAAATCCAAGTCAATCTGACATTTATCAGTTCTGCCTCAGAGTAGCAAATTTCAAAATTAATATTGAAAACTGACATTCTGTTTCTTTAATGCTTTAATCTGTCATTTCTAAACTAATTGGATTGGAAAGCTGCACAAAATTTTGTAATGTTGCACAAATAAAGGCAGTTCCTGATGTTTCCTCTTGTACCAGGG
The DNA here is from genome assembly GCA_015471245.1 of Laticauda colubrina. Classification (NCBI taxonomy): domain Eukaryota; kingdom Metazoa; phylum Chordata; class Lepidosauria; order Squamata; family Elapidae; genus Laticauda; species Laticauda colubrina. Next base: position 2,250,199 of record BLBF01000039.1, read on the forward strand.
TTTCAATTGTTTTGTAACTCTTTACATGCTCTGATAACATTTGTGCAAGCTCCCCTAGATAATTTTGATATGCCTCTGATGTTTTCTGATATGATACTTGTTGCAATTTTCATCGATGAACTCTAGGGCTTGGCATAGCCAATTTCAAGATTGGCAAATTAATATATTGTTTTATTTTCCCCCAAAGAAATGGATGGATGGCTGTAAGGATGCAAAATATCTTAATATGTGTAATTTAAAAGAATCTACTAATCTTCCAATTAATTAGAACATGAGCAAAAATAGGAAATATTAATTCATACATCAACAGAAGGGTGCTGGTAGTGTCCATGCTTGGGGAAAAGTTAAGCCTTTCTCAATTACACTTCCACTGGCAAAAATATATGAGCCAAATTTAGCTTCAAAAGAAATATCAAATCTTTTCTGAAACCAAAATTGGGAGTTTTTTTACATTCGTTATTAAGTTTCATTAAGTTGGAGTGACACTTTGACTTGCAAAATACCAGATGATAGTGGGTTGATTCTTTTTACATACATTTGCATACATTTACATACATTGAAAGCCAATAGAAAGAAATGCCACTCATATTTATATTTTTAGTATAAATAGTACAGAAAATGGTCCTGGTGTTCTGTCCAAAGCAAGCAGCTTGAACAATATATAGGGCTATTTTGAATCTTGAGAGCCTGTCCAAGTAAAGCTGAAAAAGTAGAACAAATCTCTAATTTTGGCTCTCTGTTTTAGCTATGTAAGAAAAGATAAATTATGAATAATCAGAAAGAAAATGAAGATTGTCAGTTTATCACTGGACCTTGAAAGGGAACTCAAGCTAAATCTATCCTTAATTCTGCTGGAAATTTAAAAAACTACCGTAGAACAGGAATGGAAAATGTCCAACCAATGAATAAGCTTGTTTCATCTACAAAAACCTGTTTCTGATGAGACATATGATATGATATTTCACAAGGAAATATAATCTGCTTGTCTTTCACTAACAATTTTATATGACCCTACTAGGGCTGGTGGAAGTTTGATAGTACTTTATTATTGCATGTGAGAGCAGAGGAAGGAAGCCTTGTTGGATAAGTTGTATATTCTCTACAAGAATTCTATATGGCAGGACAAGAAATGAAAACAAATGTGTGGGATGTGCATAGGCACATAGGATGTGTTAATGAACAGATCCAAAAAAAATATGGCCTGTGTCTGCATACTGGCAGTGAGGAGGCACTGTCCATTTCGGACATGACGTCTAATTCTGCTTTCAAGCCAGAAGGGTTCTCCATCTCTATATCAGAGCAATATGAATGTTAAGGAAAAGATGGGGAACTTTCTCTTCTGGTTGAAGGATGGACATATCCTTGGACAGTTGAACTTGGCATAATATCTCAGGTAAGGTGAGGAAACAGGCTTCTCACTTAGGACCATTATTTCTCTCTCCTCATTTTTTAAATTCCTGCCTGCCTGCCTATCTTCTGGGCTTAGCAGAAAACAGATATATTGATGGAAATCTGGGAACTATAAAATACAATGATAAAACCAACTGTCGAGTGTGAAAGATGCTATTCATCTTTCTGTTTCATACTTCTAAGCAAGGACAAAATGGTTGCATGATTTTCTTGTTGCTTCAGTTTTTGCAGATATTTTTTTTCTCTCTCTCCTGGGATCTGGAGCCTGTTTTCTCAAGGAAAAGCAACCAATGGCAGAACTTGCAGGTAAGAAATAAGACCTCAGAAAAGGGTCAAGAGCATCTTTCTTGACTGCTTTGCCTTTTCAGAGTATAGTCTCTCACCAACCTAATGATGTGTTTTCTAGCTCTCACAAAACACAAAAACTATTTGCCATTCCAGCCTCCATGCCAAGTTATTTTGACATCAAATATCTAGCTACTGAACATATTTTTCTCACCTTATTACATGAGAAATAAGATATATGTTTGTATATGGAAGATGATTTATGTTTTTATGTTATGTTTATGTTTGTTTTAAAATCAATAATTTTTTTTAAAAAAGATGTAACAGTCAGCTTATTATCAATCTTAAAGCTCTCATTAACTGAGACATCTGAAAGATGAACTTTAATTAAAGAGAGCATGCTATTACTTTCAGTGTAGCCTGTTCATTTTAGCCTAGTAGGAGCTACAGAAAAGTAATGAACTCCAATATTTGATGCTAACAGGTCTAGATAGGCAGTGAAATGAATGGTGGTGGCAAGCAATGATGCCTGAATTCTCCAAGTAAGGATGGAATTTCAAGATAAAAGAGCATTTCAGGAACTTCTGGAACTGTCACTGAGGTATTGTAAGAACTTGCAACAGCTTCCACCCACAAGGCTTACTACATTTTGGCAACTATATATTTAGACAAATTTACTCTAAACTTGTTTCTAGCTTTCCAATTTAAGGATGTAACTCTCCTCTCAATAACTGACTTGATAGATAATTTCTCTGCAGAGTCTCCTGAACTTTAGGTACACAGGATGAAACAAAAAGAGACACAAGCCCTTGAGCAACTATAAGCAACAATCAGCAATGGTAGAATAACTTTCAGTGAACAGTAGACTTTTAACATTTTAACAGTAGATTTTTAATCATTTTCAGCTAACTTGGAGCAATTGGCATTTTTGCTCTCTATGAGGTCCTCTCAGCTTCTTCTCCATGAATCCTAAAAAAAGGATTATGGTCCAGTCATGTAGAAAATCATATTTCATTTCAGTCACATTAAAAATTACAAGTTCTTGATAAGGTTATATTAACTTAAAACCCAAATATGCATTATGTGAATTATTTTGTTGACTCTTTTCATAGTTTTGCTCCCTCCTCCCAGCATGAGATGTTTGCAATGTGAAGTGGGGTGGTGGTGACTGGGTGGCAGAATCAAAGTTGGCCATTTTGAGTCTAATTTGAAAAAGTAACTTGTTATAGTAATATTCCTTCATATTTTTCTTCTTTGTAAAGAAAAATTATGATTAGAGCCATACATTTATAACTTTACTGTTGCTACTGCCATTACTACTACTTTTGTTATTATTACTAATTCACTATTGTGAATTATTATTATTTGAATTACTATTTCTATTGTATTTTTGAGACAAATGAAAATGAAACTTCCTACAACTTTGCACTGCCTGATCAATTTTTTTAATCTCATTATGCTGAGTGTTGGCTTTCAGCATTAGTTTATAGTTAATGGCACAATAGCCTTGATGATGACAGGGGAAAAAAGCTATTAAATTTGATCCTTGAGTTCTCCCAAAGGCAGAGAACAACTGCAAAGCAATTTACCTTTCTTATTAGGAAGGTGATTGACAGCACAAATTTTCACACATAGCTATAAATGCCTTAGAACATACTGAATCTTAATGGGTACCTTCTGTATATTCAACATATTGTCCCTTAATAAGTAATTTAGAAGGGAATATTGAATAACTGTTCTTAGTAAAATGGTTTTAATGGTACATTTCCACCATTAAAACCAGTATTTTGGAAGCTTAGAGAGTAGTCAACTGAGCTATAGTTTTTTTTAAATTTTTTGAATAAAGATGGCAATAAAAGCCTTATGAAATAAGGCTCACTGCCAGTGCTCAGGTTATGAATTAAACCTTTATTTTTAAACAATGTCATTCACATTATTACATGCCAGAAGTTCAACCAATTGTGCTAAGAAAAATTAATAGAAGAACTAATAGCAATAGGCGAAGATGTTAAAAATGCATATAATATTATTGCAACTTTTTGGTCATTTTAAGACATATTTTGACTGTAGTTCATTATTATATGCTTCTGAAATAATTGCACACTAAACCTCAGCTGTGAATGCAGCACTGCAGTAAATTTTATAATGATTCAAATAACATGGCATGCAACGTTCAGTTTGGAGATTCAGTTCAATTAACATTGATTAATCACCCATTTAACACAGATTCATGAACTGAAAAGGGCCCTGTATTCAAAAGACAAATGGAATTTGTTGGATCAGTATTTATTAGAATACTTCTGGACTGAAAATTCAATAGCCTTTCTGCTGCTTCAGAAATTCAAAATTCAATAGCCTTTCTGCTGCCCCATCAGACAAATACACAATGTTGTTGTTCTTTCACTTCCTCATGAAAATAAATGATGTGATGGGCTTTCTCACATCAGTTTGGTAGTGATCAGCCCAAAGGCTTTATTACCTTATGAAACTCTCGATCTTTCAGAATTGGGTGGGCAGACTAACATTGCTTCATTCACTTTATCAACTCTCAACTTCTTTAATTCAGCCAGCCACGTATCTTAACATTTTCTTTTTCTTATGCCAATAGAAGGTTAATTTTTTTATGCTGTCCTTGCCAGCACAAGTAAGAATTCAACTCAGGGGTCAAGAATATGTGACTGACTAGTCTAGAATACACTTTGAGTTCAAACCTTACTTTCATAATCTGCAGCAGATTGAAGTCACTTCATATTACGGTAAGAGAATGAATGTATGTCAAATTTGCATTCTTCTAATGACTGTTTTGAAGAAAATGTGGTGATAATGGCAGCAGGAGTAGGAATAGTATTCATTCTGTCCCAAAATCCTTCTCAGCAGCCTGCCTGATTTTGTGGCAATGTTCCTTGCCTTGTGAGTTTGTCTCTGTTGACCTTGCGAATTAACTAACATGGACATTGCCAAAAAGCCAATACTGTTTACAATCAAGCCTGGGTAAGGATAAGAGAATTTTGCCCAGGATCCTTGCAAATCAGCTGGGCCAGCTTCCTGGTACTCCAGAAAAACCAAGAGCTTACTTTTTAACGTTTGTATTTAATAGCTGGAGTAGAACACTGCATTGTTTCAGTGAACTTCACTATATCCTCTTTTAAATACATACAAACTTTTAAAACATTTGGTAGAATTCTTTCTAAGTTCTGTTCTCTCAATACCCCAATCAAAGAACTACAAAGGAGACAAACAAGCAAGCAGAAAACAATAACCTCATCAAAGAACTAACCAGGAAACAAACACCTCCACCAATATTGGCAGGGTAAGCAACTATTGTATATATAAATAGGAAACAAATCCCACACTTACTAGCACTGATTATTACTTTCAATAGTTGGACAATGAAATGTCTGCAAGCAAAACAACCAAGCTCAGAGCGCATCAAGCACTTCACCAATTTTCTCTGCGCTAAATGAAGTATGTAAGTATTTAAAAAAAATTTTTTGAAAAGAAATTGGCTAAAACCATTGAAACTGGTTTTTTGCAAGGTTAATGTCTTTGTATGGGGACAAAATCCCAACTTTGAGCATTTTGTGTTATATTTGTTACAAATCTTATCTTTATTTAGAATTATTTATTTATAAAGATACAAATCTTATCTTTATTTAGAATTTTGAATCAGAACAAACTCAATTCTCATCCCTTTTGGAATGCATGCCCAAATCAATTCAAATACTTTTTGAGCACTTGAGTACTACCAATTAAAATTTAATCAGAATTTAATTCTTTAGATAAAACTTTTATGTAGTTACTCATCCTAACAAAAATGCCATGTGGTTCCCAAGATTTACAGAAAGTGAATGCGTAAATCATGAAATTTTGTCTCATTATAATGATAATACATTTATGGTTTAGCCATTTTTTTATATATACATATAAAAGGAAATGTTACTGTTTACTTCATTAGTATACCACAAGTCCAAGAAGTAAGTTTCTCAGCATCATTAAAGTGAGACAGGGGAATGGCCTTGAGGGACAAGATGAATCTTGCAAGAGTGCACTCCCCCCCCCTTCTTTTATCTTTGTAACAACTTAAGAAGGCCTTGTCTGAGATGTTTTCTTAGGTTACAGTTCTGTCCTAGACTTGGGTTTCTGTTTTCTGACTGTTGTCTTAGTAGCATCTTTCCCTTCTGCCCCACAAAATCATTATCTGTTCTTGTTATTTTGGGTATCTCCCCCTTCCTTATGCTCTTGGCTGTCTTCCTAGATCCCTTTTGATTTATAGTAAGAAGTAAAAAATAGTGTCCTGTAACAGCTAGACTGTATTTAATATGCTTTAGGACAATGTAGTCACATATTCATATAGTAGATTTATGTCATTTCAAGCAATGGTATATTTCTATAATGCAAAAAAAATTTAAAAACCTGAATAGTCCAATTGTTTCATATTCTAAAGTTTTCATTCTTAGATAAATACTTCATGCTTGGTTTGACTTTATTTCTTATTTAGTCTGCAAATTTTCTTGAAAAATCCCCAGAAGCAATTATATAAATGTATGTTTTTTAACCAACCAATTTAAAAGGGCTTTATATTTTTACCAATATACCCATCTTTATGTGCTTTCATTTTTTATTTCTTGCATCCTTTTCAGCAAAAATTACAGACAAATGAATAAGTTCACACTTATTGATTTAATTAAATGAATTTTTCTTCATGATTACATCCTTCGGTGTGATGTATAAGGAATGCCAAACAACACCAACAAAAAAAGAGAGAATCACATGTAGAATCTGAAAACTGGATTACCAAGTCTTTGGAGATGGATTTGATATGGAACTTTAAAATGAGATATAACCATTTCTTCAAGTATCTTTGATATTTTTTTTGAAAAATATTGATTCAGACTCAGTCGTAATATTAGATCTATACAAAAGGCTCTGATTGTGTTTAAAATCTCAGTTGGACTTAGAACACTGCATTGTTTTTTTGGATATAATATTTATTCTTTGTTCCCATATTTATTGTATTTTGGAGAGAGCATACTGCTCTCAGTAGTAGTCCTAAACACTTTTAATGCATATTGTTTCATGGACTTCAAAAGTGAGTTGTTTTTCATTTGTCGCTTTTGAATAACTTTGGAGATTCAAATGAGTAATGAGTATGGCTCAAGAAAAAAGAAACATACAAAAGCAACTTCCCTTTTCAAGGAGAAGCCTCAGCATATCTAACCAGCTAGTGACATTTTTAGCTGAAATAGCTCATAAGAACAAGACCTTTGTTCTGTAGGGCACAAACAATGCTCAATAAACTCAAAACCTTTTCGTTCTATTATTTATTTAACTTTAAAACCACCCACTTACTTGGTTATCTGAATGGTATTCAGTGCAGTTAAGCATACATAATAAAAACAGCAGAAGAAAATATTTGTGGTTGGAATAATAATAAAAATGTAACACATAAAATCCCGATTAAAACAACAGCAGAACAAACAGTATGAACTT
>BLBF01000039.1:2257393-2271664 GCA_015471245.1 Laticauda colubrina
GTTTTTAGGATTGATTTGTTATGATTATATGATAAGTTATAGAATAAACTGTTTGAAGTATTGTTATCTCACAAAGCATGAATGATTAAAAGTATAGTCAGAAAAAGATTTTTTTATTTTATTTTTTTAGTAATATTAGAATATGGATTGACAATATGAGTGGTTATGCAATATAATTGTAATTGACACTATAAAATGAATGCACAAAACTGATGAACCAACCGATACACCGGAAGTATATATGAGAGTAGATGTTTTTAATGTTTCGTATGTTTGTCTGTTTGTAGAAAATTAATAAAAATTTATAAAAAAAAAAAAAAAAAAGAGTGGGAAAAGATCGACTCGAGACCAGTTAGACTTCAGCCCTTTTTATTTATCTTGCTGGACTGAATCTGCCGCTGAGGTGCGGCAGCCTTTTTTATAGCAGCTGCTCGCGGCTTTCAGCCAATGACAGTTCTTCAAATCTCCCACCAACGGGAAGGCCAATCCAAATGCAGTATTTCAAGTATGCAAATATCTAACACAAATCTCATCTAAATATTTGACTGTGCGAAACAAACAGAATATATTAAAATTATATGCTATCCAACTCCTAGCAAATCTCGGAGTCTTGCTTAATCTCATATAACAGTAGGTACAGGTGTGATCCAGTGGTCAAAAGGCTTGAATAGGATTGGAAGACCAAGATTCCCTGATGTCTTAGACATCTAGAATTCAAAGTGCATGTCTGAATTCATACAGCATCTTATTCTACTGCAGTGTTCACTGTCTGCATTTCTTCAGTACATCCAATGATAAATACATTAATCTAAGTTAGCCCCCAACCCACTCATGGTCCATCTCTCCTTATCTTCCTCCCCTCCCCTTCCACTCCTATTCCCCACCTCCTCTTCTCTCCTCTTTCAATTTCCTTTTCTGTCACTTTCCCACTCTCCTCCCTGTCTTTTTCACTTCCCTCTCCCTTTCCTCTTCCCCTCTTTTCTCCTCTTTTCTTCCTTCAGTGTCTCTCCCTTCTCTCCCTCCTTTCTTCCCATCTTTCCTCCTACTATTCCCACTGACCAGCTCAAGGTGCCTTCCTTTCTTTACCCACTTCCCTTACCTTCTCTCCAGTTCACACTCCCTCACTCTCCCATCCCCTATCATTTCTCCCTTCCCATGCCCCCTCCCCAATTCACATTCTCCCCATCACCCATCCCACTGCCCCTCCCCATCTCCTTTACCCTCTCCTTTTCATTTGTCCCCTCCCTTTCTCTCTCCTTCTCCATCCCTCTCCTTCCCTTTCTTCCCTATCTCCCTCCCCCTCCTTCCTTCTTCCTATATCCCATACTTCTTGTCCCTTTCCCTCTCTCCCTCTGATATTTTCTGCCCTTCCCTTCTGCCTCTTTCCCTTTCTCCCTCTTTGTTTCCCTGTCCCCTTTCCCTCTCTCCCTCACTCTTCCCTTCCACTCCCTCTTGTCCCATCTCCATTCCCCTGCCCTACTCCCTCCTTCTGCCACTTGCTCTCTCTCCCCTTCCCCTCCCTGACACCCTTCCCTTCCCACTCCCTTTCTCTTTGTTTTCCCCTAACCATCTCATGATCTGTCTCTCCCTCTCTCCCCCTTTCTTCCTCATTTTCCCTTTTTTTCCCTTCCTCCTCGTCTCCTTCTATCTCTAATCTTTCCTCTGCCTTTTGCTCCCCTTTTTCTTCCCTGTCCCCTTCCCTCTTCCTCTGTCTCTTTTCCACTCTCTGTTCCATCTATTTGCCCCTATCCATTTCCCTGACTCTCCCTTTTATCCTGATCTTGATCCACAACCTCACCTTCATCCTAACTTTCACCTTACCTTATCCTAATCCCAACCCAAAATCTCACCCTCACTTACCCATCTGATAGCTGGCTACAAAAAAAGGGAAAGTTCCCTAGAGTCCAGGAGCCTTTCTGAAGGCCAACCTGCCTCTTGGGAGGCATCTTCACTCTGATGATAGTAACTGACAGTTTAGCCAGAATGTGTGAAGTCATAAAGCCATCAGAATTCCCAAGGAGATGACCCATCTTCCTTTATCTTCCTCTCAAAGGTCACCTGCTCCATCTTTTTTTACATAAACCAATGTCAGGAAAATGTCTCTAGGAAACTAATAAACCAATCACTAAGGATGCTGGTTCCTCTTTTTTTTTTATCTGAAGGCATAGGTGTTTGGGATAGACTGCCTCATCCTATAGAAGCTCTTCAGGGCTAGTTTCCTAAGCAGGACTCATTGGGGCAGCTGTTGGCCAACTTCTCATGTGATTCCCCTTCTGTTGCCATGCTGATTTTTTGTTTTTTCCCAGGATCCTTTGTCTTGGGTAGGCTCCCATATTGGATTTAAAAATTGTGTCAGGAACAGGATATAGTAAGGAAACTTTTATCTGAACAAAACAGCAGCAATCAGCACTCTTCACAGTCTGTCTGTTCCCTCCCCCCCTCTCCAATTGCAGTTATAAAATGAGAACTACCTGGATTTTCTAATATAGCGACTTTTTTTTTAAAAAAAATAGTATTTACCATCAAATATCTCCATTTTCAGATGCATCCAAGTGAAAATAATAGCCTGAATCCCTTAAAATGATCTATTAAGTCCTTTACTCTCAGTGATACTTGGTTTCTCTGATTCCAGGTATGTAAATTACTGTGGAAAATGGACAACTACCTGCACAAACTCTTATGTATATAGGTTTCCATGGAAGCTGAAACTCTGTGCATATAAACTGATTTCATAGAGATATATGTATACAAACATCCCTTGATCAGATGTTTAGCTCAATTTATATGCATTGTGTAGAAGAGAGAGGGATGTTTGGGGAGTGTTATGGGTTGGACAAAACCAGGGCTATACAGACTTGATGGATGCTCTTTTGATACATTATCCTTTTTGTCTGTTTAATACATGATGTGACTAGAGTGTTACAAAAATTATTTAGGATACGGTGCCATAATATAAAATTGAAAATTATTCTCCTAACACAAAACAAAAGTGAAAGGGTATTTTTATTTAGCAACTAGTCCTTAATATCAAAGTAGTATTTCTTGAGACTAACCTTGCCTGACACACACACGAAAATATTGGTATAATTTGTGTTAATATGACAAGGGTGACATTTTTTCTTCTCTGTGTTCATAACCACCCTATGAAAACACATCCAATAAGAGACCCTTCTCTCTCATATGAACTTCCAACCTTATTCAAGAAAGCTAAAATAGAATTTATTGTTAGGGGAAAAAGGAAGACTAGAGTCACTCCAAAAGACAAAAATGAGACAGAATATGGGTAGATTTATCAAGTCCTGTTCATTGTTTTGATTTTAAACAGCTGAAAATAGTCCATTTCCTTCACATTTTTGGCCCTAATATAGCACTTCATTGTTTTCTGTTGGTATGTTCAGCTTCATCTAGTGCTTAGGTAAATGTGGCTAGCAGGTTTCCTAAACAATATAGTAAGCAATTAAGTTCCAAAACAGCCAAACTGCTATTTAGAGCAGGTTACATTTCAGATTAGTTTATACAATTCGCAAAACTGCAGTTAAATAAGATAAGCTTTTGCTAACTTACTAACAGAACAAAACAAGTTATTATACTTGGTGGTTGAGATGCTTGTGCATAGTGCTATGAAGCATCTTAACTTCTCTTTTTTAAAAAAAGTTTTATATGGAGTTTCACACATACAAAATACAAGTAAAACATCTTTTTTTAAAATAGCATGGTCCTGGGTTGAACTTCTTTATATAGACACAAAACTCAATTTCATGCTCCTTTTTGTGTTCTATTCCATATCTTATACTATTCTACATTTTCTTTATAGTTTTCCCCTCTTTTAATTTTCTCAATTTTATTTTGATTATCGCATCTCAATTCAAATCATTATATTTATACTTTTGTTCTGTTTCAATTTCATATTCTTTTCTCAATGAACAAATTTTCTCCTGTAATTACTAATTGGAGTATGACACCATCTTTTAATTACATCCATTCAACTCTTATTTAAACTTCAATATATACCTTAAGGTTATGACCTTCAATATAATACATAATACATAACTTCCAATTGAATTCTGCTTGGTACATTCTTATAATACACACTATATTCTTTTAAAAATAAGATTGTAAATGTATGTAATTATAAACCCTCATTCCATTCCAATTCAGTTCTATCATTAATAATCATTAAAATCTTAACATCTTTAACACTTCTTATCAATTAAATATCATATGTCCTTAAAAACACATATAATCTCCATAGTTAATTTTTCTCTTATTTCTCTTCACATATGTTTTGTAAATCATTAAATATTCATTTTGTTACATTTGTTTATTGACAAGCATTCCACTGAATTACGACAGCTATTTTATCAAACATTTTAATCATACATTGTTCCATATTTTCTAAAATTATTTCTGTTTCTAATACAACAATACTATCTTATGTACCATTAAATTTTCACCCATTATCACTAAATAGGCCTTGTTTCTCTATATTTTGTTTCTGTCCTTTATAACTTCTTTTCCTTTCTTTCTTCCCTCTCATCTTCTCCCTCTCCTTTATACCCCCTTGTCTCTCTCGTTCTAATTCTCTCTTCCTCATTTCTCTCTTCTGTTGCTTTCTGATTTTATACTTATTTTTCACTCTATTTTTTTTGGAGTTGTTTTTCCCAGTCTTAAACTTTCCATTCTCTTCCCCCCTTTCCTTTTTTTCCCCACCTAAGATTACATGTTCATTAAAGATGGCTTCTTCTTTGTCGCAATCTTCTTGTTCTGCAGGCATTTTTTATTGTTTCTCATCATTCCAAATCTCCATTTCTAAAAACTGAAATATAAAGCCAAAAGAACCTCTCTCTTCTTGTGCATCTTCTTTGTACTTTTTAAGTTCCATTTTCAGTTCTTCTAAAAGTGGAGCCATTTAAAACAGTTTTAAACAACCACCCAACTGATTTTAGTCATTTAAATACAATAACCAAAAATCCAGAAATCATCAAATATATCTTTTGGATTCTTGTTGAGATTTTTCCGTAAATTCTTTTTTAATTCCAGGCAGTCTCCTTCCTTCCAGATCCTGCTCTTTTATTCTTTTTCTCTCCTTTCCTGTTTTCAAAAGCTTTTGATTATCCAGAAATCTTTATTATCCTTTTGACATTTTATTTTCAGCATTAAATGCCTATTAATGTCAAAGTGGATTTTTTTCCAATTTCTTGCTTAAGTCTCTTAGCTTTCAGTATAGGAAAAGGAAAAAACCAAATCTTTTCCCTTATCTCTCTCCTTCACAGCTTAAAAATCTTCTTAGGGAACAATGTTATTGTTTTTTTTAATAGTTTTAATTCCAGGATACCTTATTTGTTGCTTTTGCTGTTTGACCCGGTCAACCAAAACTTTCTCTTCTTATCTTCCTTCTGCACATTCTTTTCCAGTCAAGTTCTTCTTTGTGGTGGCCATTTCTGACCACCGCTACAACCACCTTCGGGAAAGGGAGTAGAGGCCAGCTGGGGAGGAGAGATGCGGCTCCCCTCTACCCTACAGTAGTCTCCCCCTTCTTCACCACCTCTACAGGGTGGCTTAGCCCTGAAACCAGCTGGCTCGGGGTGCTCCAGCGGCAAGCACGGATTGAAGCCTCACAGAGATGAAGTTTCGGTCTCTCACCAAAGAAGCTCAAACCAGAAGTCCCATCTTTACTTCTTCAAGCAGGCAGGCAATGTCACTAATGTAGTAGCTAGGAAAAGTTCCCTTAATGGCAGGTATAGTCATTGTTATCCTTATTTTGCATTTTGTAAAATTGTTTATCCTGCTTCTTTTGTTTGAATGTGAACTGCTCAGCAGAGAATTGTTTATTCAAGATGGCAGGATGGTGGCAAGCATTTGCCAGGTGCTTGAACAGGTAAACTGATAGGCAGACAGACTAATAAATCTATGAGCCAGTGTTATGTAAGTAAGGAAAATGAAAACAACACCATCTATTTGAAGGGGTGGTTTGCTCAGTTTTGACATCCAAAAAACTTCTTCATTCTAGATCAAACTCTCTTGCACTGTGTTAATTCAATATGACCCACATGAAGCAATAACAACGAATATGTGATAGAGATAAGATAAGCAATATTTTCAGATCAATAAAATGTGTGGTATCACATATTTTTTCTGCAGTTGCTTCTGATCACCTGCTTCCAATTTGATGGAAAACTAATAGTTTCAATTTTTTCAAAGAAAAGGAAGAACATAACTGTGAAATTCTCCTAGGTAGAACAAGATTGAACTTACCTTAATAATGAAGCTACCAAGGGAGATGTGAATGTACTCCTTTGCTATACAACCATCTTTCCAGCATCAGCAGCATCTCTGGCTTCTCGTGCTTCAATTAGATCCCAAAGGAAAACTTCATGGAGGACTCATCCCATAAGGCATTTTCAGATCTCTAAGCAAGAGAAGCCAGCAAATCTGCAGAGCAATGGAGAGATGTGTAACTGGAAAAAAGAAACATATGTAATATGCTATATGTAATAGCACAATTACATTGTGCTACATTTTTTTTTGTTAAACACCATTTGAACCAATTTGAAAGCATCCTGAGAAGATGATTTAAGAAAACAGATTTTTTTTTTCACAAGAAAGGAATGCCTATTAAAAAATTCAAACACAAGTTCAACAAGCACAACTATTAAGTAAAATATTGGTATAAAGAGAAAGATATGGAAATATATTCATGAAAAATGAAACTAAAATGATCTACCCATATTGAATCAAATAATAAATTTTGTTCCAGTCAATACTTTAATGTTTTGTCTTATCAGGCATCTGGAAAGGGAGGATTTATATTTATTCTAACAAATGAACCAAATAAACAATCATTCACTTATTCATTTATTAAATGTATATGCCTCTCATCTTGTCCTGAAATAATAGATTATACCATATATCAAAAAGGGAAAAGAGAAAAGAAAACTGAACTGAAAATGCAAAGAATGGAATGTTAAATATGTTGATTGGAATTCATATTTTAGAATTTGACTCTAAAATCCAGCAAGCATCTTCCAGGTATTAGATATCTATTAGAATTATGTCTATGTCAATGAATGAAATAATTTGATTTAAAAGTTAGATTGGCACTGATAGCTCACATGTTTTAACTCACTAGATGGTCAACAGTCTTGGACATGTTTCAGTGTGTTTGAGGCAGTATTGAAATAAGGCAGTATTGAAAATACAACTTCTTCTGTGATCTCTCTTTAATGTTATAATGATATCTGAATAAAAGGCTATAGTTAATGGGGCTGGGGAAAATAGGTTGTATCAATGTACTTGTATTTGAGAAGCAGGGGAGTGTTTTGTACTCAGCACAAAGCTTGTGAAGCTCCTTTAAGTGGAGGAACTCATGACAACCAAGATTTCATTTGTATTCCCTTTTTGCATGCCCAGAGCAGCCAATCACTTCAATGTGATATGTTCTTCTCTCGGGTGAACTACCTCTTAATAGCTTTAAAGAGATTTAAGGAGTGGATTTCAGCAGGTGAAATTATTTGGGCTTTTATTTCCTCTTGAAATTGCTCTAGGATCTAAATAATTTAACCGGTATAAAAGCAGTGTGGCTATGAAAATAAAATGTACAATGTACAGATCCTAGGCTCTGAAAAAAAAATGACTCTTTTTAACTCAAATGTATAAACTGCTCAAATTTGCAAGGCCAAGTCAATTCAGAATTTTGTCTGTACAGTACAATTAGCAATTCCTTGAAGTTTTGATGGATAAAGAAAAATTAAGGCATTTGGCTTGGTAAATACTCAGGATTTTGCGCATTACTGACCTTAAAGATTCTTGTATACTCTATACAAATATGGCCACCACCAGCAGAAAACATTATTTAGAAATGTTTAAATAATGACCTAATAATGATGAAATGTTATTACTTGTATTTCCAGGACTTCATCTCAAAATTATGTAAAATGTAACCTGGGAATTTTTCAAGAAAGGTGTGATATCAGTTTTATCAGAAATTAGATGTTCAAGTTACAGCAGTTCTACTTCACAGACAGTAATTTTGTAGCTTCTAAAAGCTATGCTTCATTATCTTTCTGTCTCAAACATTTATATTTGTCAATCAGATGCATAAAGACCATCATTCATCCTACATATCCATATAAAAAAGTATATTAAATTCATTGTTCCCAATTGTATAAATTCTGATTAGGAATTTTTCAAATGTGATATTTAATACACATTCAAATATATAGAAACAAATATTATACTATCTCTCAACTAAAATAATTCCATCAATGTACTTGTATTGTTAAATAGTGAGAAAACTCTTCAGATTAAACTATCATTTTTTTCAATCCTTCCAGTAATATTACCATATCATTGCCTCACCAGCATATCAATATAAATAAATGTCCATTGAATATATAGAAATGAATATAAGGTCCTCAAACATATAACTATTTCTTCCTTCTGCAATAGAAACAAGAATTTTAATTTAACAGCATTATCTTGTCTTTCTGCATAAGAAGTAGCACTATTATGTAGCACTAAACTATTCCTAAAATATACAAGCAAAGGCAGAGTTGCTTCTACATGTTTGCAGCAGATTGCCTTATTTTAATTATATAAACAATAAAAGCCACTGGCAGAATGATTTAGGGTCACTAGAAAAATAGAAAGCCCCTCTTTATAATGAATATGAATACAAGTTCAACAAACATCTATCTGAGATACTTTAATTTGTACCACTGCATTGAAGAGAAGTAGGTTTGATAGGAAAAATGCTCCCTCAGAACTTGATGATTCTGTGATAGAATCACTTAATGCAGGGATCTTCAAACTTGACAGCTTTAAGACTTGTGGACTCCAACTCCCAGAATTCCTCCTCCAGTCATGTTAGCTCAGGAATTCTGGGAGTTGAAGTCCACATGTCTTAAATTTACCAAGTTTGAAGACCCTTGACTTAATGTAAGACACTTACATATCAGCATTCTGTGTTATTTTGAGCAGAAGATAGACAATCTCTTACTGAAGTTACGGTTATAGGGGTGGGGGTAGCAGTTTTCCAACATTGCTCTGTTTCACTTATGTTGCCTTAAGAGAAACCATCAGTGCAAAGACTTTGGAAATTAAAAGGAAATTTTGGATGAAAGAATGGATGTTGCTGAGAAACAAAAGTCTTTTACAATTCTAAGATCGTGACCTAACATTGGATGGCATGCATAATTTTGGCAATATAATTTTAAGTTGATATGGACTCAAAAATCATTTTATTAAACATGCCATATTAAGATGTGGAAAAGGTATAACTCCAAGTTGTGCCTTCATGGATCTCACTGCAAGAAGTTTATTATTAAAGAGAAATTACAAATTAAGATAAATGGTTGTGTTGGGATGTTGTGGAAAACTATCAAGGAGAATTTAATATAAAATCAAGATTAATTAATATCTGAAGAATATAGTTTTCAGTGATTTTCTATTTATGGTTTTCTGAAAGATTTAAAATGAATAAAAATTGAACAATTCAGTAGAATTTATTTTAAAATTATATATATATATATATATAAATTATATATCAAAAATTTTAACTGCCCACCTGCTTCACAGAGGAAGAATTTGAAATTGAAATGAAGTTTAGTAATTACTAAAATGTACAAACATTTGTTGAAATTTGAAACAGGAAGAATAGATTTAAAGATATACAATAAAGTGGGCTAAAAAGTTTGGTTGTAATATACAGATAGATCAATGGAATTTTTTAAAATGTTTATCCATTAATTTAAAAAGAAAAGTTCATTTTAATTGAATATTTTTGAAGTCCTCTGCATCAAAATATGTATTTGAGCCCTTTTTATAGAAACTCTTTTACATGTTCACCAAACGTGATAAAACATCCCTTCATGTTGTTCATATTTGATTAAAATGTTTGAAATTAACATTGCATTATGATCTTAAAGAGGATTTTTATAAAATGATGCATCATGTGTACATAATATAAAAGAGAAATTATCTGGAATGTATAAAGGAATTTTAAATGTATATTGGAAATATGAACAACATGAAGATACAAGATCCTGTTTTATCACGTTTGGTGAACATGTAAAAGAGTTTCTTTAAAAAGGGCTCAAATACATATTTTGATACAGAGGACATTAAAAATTATAGTGGCAAGAAAATTCCTATAGATGGCAGTAGTAGCAGCAAACTGTACGACAGTTCCTAAACTGGCCTCTTCCCCTGATCTTACTCTCCAGCTGGTGAGTCCCAAACTAACAATTATATAACCTTGAATTTATCAACCAGATGTTACAGAGTGGTTACGAGCAGGAATATGATTCCACCTTCTAAGATCATTATTATTCTCAAGGATTGGTTAAAAGTTTCACCAATGCTGCATCTATTCTCCAAATGTAACCAATCCAAGTGTTGTATGTTGCATTTGCCTTCTTGTGTAAAACCCTATAAAAGAAACAAATCCTACGTAGGTAGTCAGACATCTTGGCACACTGCACAATGACTGGTCTTTGATCACCACATATGGTGCCTGAACAGGGACATCAATCCTGCGGGGCGGGGCCACAACTCTTTGGGGCAAGGCAACAGCCAACATACTTACAATCATCTGGAACAGACCCCTAAGGTATGCACCTTCGTCCTATGGGACCCCTGGTCCTTCGGGACCCATCAATGGTAAGTATGGGTTACAATAGTTGTATTGTAATAAGCAAATCTATCTCAGCATCAGCAAGAACATGTTCAGGAAATTAAATTCCTGCTACATGAATTAGGTGCAAAAGTACACTGAGGCTAGACAAAAAAGAAGCTGGTGGGGAATAGGGAAATGGTATCATGAGTGAAATAGAATAGAAAGAATAGAAGGTTCAGGATACTCAAGGCTCCGTCCAAATATTACATTGATGGTATCAATGCTGTCATGCAGTGGAAACATCTGGCTCTGATGTCTCAGTAAAACAATAATTGGGCTTTGATGTCTTAGCAAAATAATAATTGACTATAAGCCCCCCCCTCCTGATTATGATCAGGTAAAAATTGCCACCCCTAAATCTTCCCCAATTAGATCTTCAGCTCCTTCTGAGGAGGCCAAATCTTTTAATTCTCCATGGCCATTGTACACCCCCATAATGCAAATATTAAAGGAACAATTAGAAAAAGGGGGAGATTCAAGCTAGAAACCCAGGACAGAGACACATAAATTTATTTGTTTAAAATTTTTATGTTTAATCTTTTTAATTATTTAATGCTTAAAATAATAAGAACAATGGATGTAACTAGAATGCAGGCAACTGCTCTCTTCTGATGCACTGGATGGCAGAATTGAATGCAGAAGGCATGCCCCATTGAGTTCAATGGTCTACAGTTAGTTCTGCTGTTCAGAAGCATGGAACGAGACACAGATCTATGTTTAAAATAGAGCCCCTCCATAAAGTACATTGGGGCTGATCAAATAAAATATGGTTAATTTATTCGATTATGTATGGTAGGAAGAACTAAGAGAAGAAGAAAATGTTTACTATTCTTTTCAGGATGTGATTTCCATTAAAACATCTTAGATATGTATGTATAATAATGTATAATAATTGCATGCAGAATAGAGCTTAGTTGTGTAAGTATAATAATGTAAAGTAAGTGTATGCAGAATTGAATAGGATTGAATTGAAGAAAAATTTTCTTTACCTGTGTATAGCCCTAATTCCTTTACCTGTGTATAGCTCTAATTGGAATTGCTGCAGCTCAAAATAAATTAATTGTAACATGTTTGACAGCCAGATAATTAAATTGGCTTTTTGGATTGGACTTAGAGCTATGGGAAGCAGATAGATAGTGGTTCGGGCCCACAATTGCCTTTGTGATTAGAACCACTCCTTGAGTTATCCCAGTCCTCTGAGAACAAACTATAGGTTGCCCAAAAAAGAAAATGTGGAAATTTAAAGGGACAAAACCTCCCCAGGTCTGGAGACGGTGTGCGTGGGAATGTGTCTGTATGTAATCATTTCCAGCCCTAAAGGATGAGATCCACTACAATGGAGCTTATTGGCTCTCAGAAAAGAATTTCTAAGTATGCAAGCAGTATGATTACAGTGTAAATGTGTGAGTATGTTGATGGTAAAAAAATTTGGTGTAAATATTTGTGTGTTGACCCCCATCCCAGATTGAGAGTAAGAAATAGAATGTATCCCAGATTGAAAGGAGAGTAAGAAATAGCATGTGTAAGAAAATGAGAATGGTCTGGACATGACAAAGATCCCATGGAGAAATGTATGTGATTTACTGGAAAGAGAGAATTGTTTGTATTTGTGTGTGATTTACTAATAATGAAAGTTATTTGTGTGTGATTTTCCCCCCTTCTTGTCCTTGATGGTTGTTGTAAAAGTGGAGGCAAGAGGAGGGGCGGGGGAAAGTGAGGCTTTTGATCACTTTAACAATTTTTTTTCTTCTTCTTTGAGTTTTTGCCTTGAAAAAGGCGAGGTTGGAAAATAACTTTTTTATAGGTTATATAGCTTCATCTCCTGATTTTTTAGCGATTTTCACACAAAGGAGCTTCAGATAGATAGGCTGAGATTGGCAAATTGTGTGGAACGTTATCTGTAAAGGTGGCTCAGTTCCCAGGTTCAGCTTGACTTGAACCATTATCTTTGAAGATGGCTCAATTCCCAGTTTCAGCAAGGGGAATCAAAATTTAAAATTAGCTGCACTCTGTACATGCTCCTAATCCATATTTTGATTAAAGCAGAGAATTGACACTAAAATTTGACTCCATGTGGAGGGTTTACAACAAGAATGTGAAGAATGGAGAGAGGGCGGAGCTGGCGTTGCGATGATACGGCATGCAATCTTGGAGGTCTGAGATTGCTGCCGATATGTTTGCTCCTGGTTGGTCCAATTGGATCTAAACAGTCCCAAAGAGATGGTGAAAGTAAAGAGCGCATCCTCTCAATCCCAGGGATACTGCAAAGTCCCTGGTAAGTCCAGGAGAAGCTCTTTTTGCCAGTGGCAAAGAGGCAGCCATTAAAGCTGCTGAAGTTGGG
This sequence comes from Laticauda colubrina, assembly GCA_015471245.1. Lineage (NCBI taxonomy): Eukaryota > Metazoa > Chordata > Lepidosauria > Squamata > Elapidae > Laticauda > Laticauda colubrina. The sequence continues at coordinate 2,270,410 of BLBF01000039.1, forward strand.
ACAGCTCCGAAACGAAAGAGAATGGAAAGAGAGAGTGTGCCAGTTTGGTGAGAACTTTTTCTTTATTTTAAGATTTGAAAGGACACCCTAAGGAAAAGAAAGAATCTGTAAAAGTTTTGACAGAAGTGATTAAGCAGTGATTTTAAACAGGAATGTCAAAGTAATATTTTTATTTTTTTTTCTCATTTATGGATTTTCTACACATGATCTTACATTTTGAAACTGGACTGGTTTTTTCTCTTTTTTCATCTACTCTTTCTCTCCTTTTTGACTTTATAATATTCTAGGCTAGAGACTCCCTTTTAGTTATTTTTTTTTAAATATCTTTTCCTTTTTAAATTAATTCTTATTATATTTTGCTTGGAAAAGGAAGGGGAAAGTGAAAACAAAAGAAACTTTGTAACACTGCCAACTAGAGACTCAGAAATATTCTATTTCTTTTTCTTGACCAGACAAAGCTTAGAAAGAACTGAGACTTCTTTTCAGGGACATTGCTATTTGTTAAGATAGAGGGAAGAGCATGGGAGAGTATTATTGCAGGTGCTTTTTGGGGTTTCTATCAACAGCTGGAGTCTAGTGTTGAAGTTTATAGGAAAAGAAAAGATGATAAGTATCTGGAGAAGAGAGTTATAACAAGAGCCTTGGATAATTAAACAAAGTGCAATGTGCTCTTTTTATTCTTTCTAAGCTGTGCTACCCTTCCTCATCAGTTTACTTTTTGTAATAGCTATTTGGATTTTTGGCCCTTTGGAACTTGTCTTTGTTTTTTTTTCCCCTTGCCTTTTGAAGTTAAATTTCTACATTTGCCTTTTATTTTAAAGGGAAAGCTTTTAGTATTAACTATTTCCTTCCTTTTCTTTTTAAGGGAGTAGTCTTTTTTCTTTTTTCTTTCTCCCTCCTTGGTATTTTTGTTTTTTTTTCCATTTACCTTTCAGATTGGTTTTTTTTTTTTCTGGCCTTCTTTTTTTTCTTGTGCATCCTTTCATATCTGAGACTTCTTAATCAGATTAAGGTGCTGAAGAACCTGAATAATTTTTCTTTTCTCTTTTTTATTTTTTTATTTTTCACCTTTCTGCCTTTTTTAAGATTTAACGGCTTTCTCTCTTTTGTATGTGTTTATGGTCTTTTCCTTCATTTTTGAGTTTTTATTGTTGTTCAACCAATTGATTGGATTAAGGTATACAAGAACCTGAAGAACTAATTTATTATTATTATTATTATTATTATTATTATTATTATTATTATTATTATTATT
>BLBF01000039.1:2272422-2294031 GCA_015471245.1 Laticauda colubrina
AAAGAGACAAGAAGATTGGAGATATTGAAAACAGATTAACTGTGGTTGAGCAAGATAAAAGTGTTATGCTGAGATGGGAGATGGACAGATCAAAATTCTATCTTAGATTCCAAAACATAGACGAAGAAAAGGGACAAAACCTAGCTGAGATAATGATAGAAATATTGGCTGAGGCTTTGGAAATAACTGAAGAGAAGATGATGGATGGAATAGATGAGGTTTATTGAGTTTTCACAAGATATGCAATGAGAAATAGCCTACCAAGAGAAGTTCACATCAGATTTACAAAGAAAGCCATTAAAACGCAAATATTGCAAGTGGCAAAAGAGAAAACATTGAAATATAAAGACAAGGAGATTGTGGTCTTGAAATGAGTACTCAGAAGAGTGAGAAAGATGAGAAGAGAATACCGATTCCTGACCAAAATGCTACTTAAAAAAGAGGTGAAATATAGATGGCTGATTCCAGAAGGTTTAATGTTCACATGGCAAGAACAGAGACACAGAATTGACTCAATTGAGAAAGCTGAATCATTTTACCCAGAATTTTTCGGAGGGAAAGAGGAAGAGGCAGAAAAAAGAAATTTCACTAACTGAATTCCAAGAGGACTGACAAATGATGACTGAAAAAGAAGAAGGTGCAGTAGGTGGAAAGGTGGAAGCCAAAGAACAATGTGAACCAAGATCTACAAGAGCTGCTTAACCTAACCACAAAATATAACCATGGAGATAAAAAACTGATTACAATTAATATAAATGGACTTAACTCAGCTGCTAAAAGAAGGAAAACCTTCCATAAATTAGAGAAATTAAAATTTGATATAATCTGCCTACAAGAAGTACATATCAAAAAGCAATATGAACAATTGTTGATACAGCCAAAATTAGGGAAAATATTTACTTCTTTGACACAGTGCAAGAAAAGAGGAGTGGTTCTATATATTAAAGATATTATCCCAGTGAAATTGATTTAAACTGATGACGATGGAAGAATATTAATGGTGGAAATAATGGACAATAATGTGAAAACAATCCTGATTGAAATTTATGCTCCGAATGACAATCAAGAATAATTTTATAAAAATTATATATGAAAATAATTGAACTGGACTATGCTAATATAGTTATAATGGGAGATTTTAATGGAATTGTAGACAATAAACTGGACTACACAGCACAAAAAACAACAAAACAAAACAGAAAGACTCTCCTTAAGCCCATGTCACACTGCACCAATGGATCCAAAGAGGATGTAAAATGGAGAAAAATGCTTGCCATCCATTGGAAAACACGATGCATCCATTGTGTACTCACTGCATACGTCTTTCATACGCTCTATCCGTCAAACATCCATCTACTGCTATTTCATCCACTCAAAAAGTTTTGAGCTGCACAAAACTTTTTGAGCGGATGAACTTTCTGCCGTGTACGATCTACATCCACGACACATACGGCCAACAAACGTTCTACGTCCGTTGTCATCCGTTACATGTCCGTTGTATCCTCTCTGCATCCTCTGGGCATCCGCGCAACTCACATCCGCTCCAGTGGAAAGCGGAAAGAGGGAGGAAGTGAAAGGTACGCGAAACTTCCACACAGCGTTAGTAGCACGGACATAGAAAGGATGAAAGTGGATGCAGCTCGGATATAAAGCATTAAAATGGACAAAATGTTTGCATATGGGACATATCTTCCTCTCTCTGGCAGGGGCTTCAGGGCCTTCAGCAGTAGGGCTTTGAGGGCCTTGGGGCTGGTCCACCACAGCAGCAGCAGTAGGAGAAGCACCAGCAGCACCAGCAGCACCAGTAGGAGAAGCACCAGCAGCAGCAACACCAGGAGCACCACCACCAGCAGCAGAAGCACCAGCAGCTTCAGAATCAGTGGCAGGGGGTGGGATGGTGGTTCTGTCCTTCTTGCCAGGGCTGGCAGGAGTAGGCACAGGCTTCCTCTTCTTCTCCATGGTGTTCTCTCAAGATGTCTCTGGCAGCAGGTCTTTCCTCTGAATGGTGACTGCTTGTGAGCTGCATCCTTTTATATCCACGGAGCTTACACAATTCATCCTCGCCGCATGTGCAGTGAACACTTTGCATCCGCTACACATCCGCTACGCATCCGCTGCGCATCCTATAGGCATCTGTGATGCATCCGCATCATCCACTATGCATCCGCTCCTTCCGCTACGCGTCCACTTTGCTATTCTCCCCCGGAAGCCCTGCGGATGTGTCATCCGCTTTCATCCACTTCCATCTGCTAGGCTTCCTACAAACATCCACTTACCATCCTCACTACGTACGACCCCATCCGTTCCTTTCCGTTGTTGTCCATTCTGTTTATGCAAATTTGGGGCATTTTTGAGAGCGGATAACAATGGATGGAGCCACCCCCAAAATTTTGCTCGTCTGCTGTATCCTTTCTGCATACGTTTTGCATCCATTGGCCAGTGTGACCTAGCCTTTAAATCTTTTTTTAAAATGGTAGATGAAATAAACTTAAAAGATACATGGAGAAAAGGAAATGCTAAAACTAAACAATACACCTTCTACTCAAATAGACATTTATCATGGTCTGGAATAGATATGATATGGATGTCAACAGAATTGTTAACTAATATTCAAGAAATAAATTTTGAAACAAGTACTTGGGCAGATCACAATCCAATGATAATTAAATGGAAAGGACAAAGAAGAAGATCTAGATGGATGTTAAATAATACTATATTAAAGGAAAAAGACTTCACACAATGGATGGAGAAAGAACTGGCTTTCTTCTTTAGAGAAAACAAAAAAGAAGATACATCGATCCAGAACATATGGGATACAATGAAGGCATATGCCAGAGGCTTGAAAATAGATGATACAAGGAAAAGAAATATTATGAAAGAATTAGCCTCTAAGGCATTAGAGGATGAGTATAAAGGACTTGAAAAAGAGCTACAGAAAATGCCACAGAAAAAGGACATTAAGTTAAAAATTGATATAATTAAACATAAATGGGTCAAAAAGAAAAAGAAGAACTAGCACAGAAAATTAGAGGTGCTAAACAGAACTACTTTGAAGATGCAAATAAACCAGGTAGATGGTTAGCATACAAAGTGAGAAAGGAGAAAGAATCAAAGAAAATATTTCAGTTAACAGATGACCAAGGCCAAGTTTGCTATGGTAGTAAAGAGAAGAAGGAAATCATAAGAGACTATTATGGGAAACTATATACACAAGAGAATATTGATGAGGAAAGAATTAAACAGTATTTACAGAATGCTAATCTACCCCAGATACCAAAAGAGATTGAAACAATGTTAGAAAGCAATATAATGATGATGGAGTTAACTGAAGCACTCAGGAAGCAAAATAATGGAAAGGCACCAGGCCTAGTTGGACTTCTATAAAACATTACAAGAATCACTGAACCTTCCATTGCAAGAAGTTATGAATGAAGTTATGTTAAAGAAGAGGATACCTAAATCATGGTCAGAAGCTTGTATTACACTTGTCCTAAAAGAGGAGGCCGGTCCATTACAAATCAAGAACTATAGACCTATTTCCTTACTAAATGCAGATTATAAAATTTTTGCTGCAGAAAGACTTAAAAAATAATTTTATCCATTCTGATCAAAATGGATTTCTGCCAAATTAAAGACAATATGAGAGTAATCTTGGACACATTGGAATAGTACGAGGCACATCCTGAAAAACAAATGGCTTTGATATTTTTAGATGCACAGAAGAATTTAAGTTGCAAGCATTGGCAGATGATCTGGTTTTCATTCTAGAAGACCCACTAGAAACAGCATCAAAATTGATAAAAAAGATAGACATATGGAAAGGTAGCTGGTTTGAAAATAAATAAAGATAAGACAAGATCTTGACAAAGAATATGCTATCAAGACAAAAGGAAGAACTGGCAGAACTATTGAAAATCCAGGTTACGAATAAGATCAAATATTTGGGGATACACTTGACAGCAAGATGCAGTACACTAAAAGAGAATAATTATATCAAACTTAAGCAGCAGATCACGCTAGATTTGGTGAAATGGGAAAATTTACAACTGTCATTAATAGGGAGAATATCAACAATCAAGATGAATATATTACCCAGAATTTTATATTTGTTTCAAACAATTCCAGTTAGGCTTGGAAAAGATTACTTTGAAGATTTAAATAAAATTGTGTTGAAATATATATGGCAAGGTAAGAAAGCCGGAATAAAGTTAAAACTTTTGCAAGATGCCAGAATTAGAGGAGGATTTGGCTTGCCTAATTGCGAGTTGTATTACCAAGCTACAAATTTGATGTGAGTTAAGAAATTGATAACATTAAGAAATACTAGATTGTTGACATTAGAAGGTCATGATCTGTTGTTAGGGTGGCATGCTTTCTATGGTATAAAGGAACTAAAACACAGGGGTATTTTAGAAGACATTATATCCGGGATTCTCTGTGCTTAAACTGGGAGAAGACTAAAAGGCAATGTTATCTGAAAATTCCAGTCTGGCTATCGACTATTGAAGCATTTTCTTATCCTATAACATATAAGAAGGAACAAACAGTTAGATATGGTGAAATATTGAATGAAAAGGGTGAACTTAAATCTATACAAAAATTAGAGGAACAAGGTATCAAGATGAATTAGTTTTTATATGTACAAATACATTCAAAGTTTGATGAAGACTCCAAAACAGAAGATTTTTGTGATAAACTGACTGACTTAGATAAACTGACTGACTTTGACAGGTACTGATGAAAAGGTGATTAAAAAATTGCATGGATATTTGTTAGAAATTAAACTAGAAGAAAAACAAGTTAAAGAAACTATGATTGCTTGGGGGAAGAATTTTGGATATGGGATTGATCTAGAGAAATGGCAAAAAGTATGGTCTCAAAATTATAAAATGACAATGTCAACAGCATATAAAGAAAATTTGTATAAGATGTTTTACAGGTGGCATTTTCCTCCAACAAGAATAGCAAGAATGTTCAAGAATAAATCTGAAAAATGTTGGAAATGTCATCAGACACCTGGCTCATATTACCACATGTGGTGGACATGTACGGATGCTAAAAAATATTGGACTAAAATCCACAGGTGATTGGAAAAAATGACAAAAAGCATATGGATTATTTTTATTGGGAATTTTACCTGAAATATATAGTAAAGAGCTGAAATACCTGATTGTAAATATATTAACAGTGGCTAGGATTGTATTTGCTAAAAATTGGAAAAATGAGAAAACACAATCACAGGAGGAAATCATTAAGAAAATATTGGAATGTGCTGAAATGAGTAAATTAACATTTGAAATCAGAGAACAAGATGATAAACAATTTTATAAAATTTGGGATCTATTCTATCAATGGTTAGACAATAAAATATAGTAATGAATAGGGATCTATTCTATCAATGGTTAGACAATAAAATATAGTAATGTAGATTCTTAGAAAATAATAAAAATATAAAGATGTATTCTTTTCTTATTATATATACAAAATGATTCTAGGATAGATTTGAGATGATAATATGAACTGTCATAAAACAAATTAAGTAAAATATGATTCTTTCAGAAAACATGAATGAATAAAAATATGGTGAAATGATTGATTAATAATGATATTAATCTATTTAATACTTGATTGAAAATATGAGAATATATACAATGTAATTGTAATTGAAGACTATGAAATGAAAGCACAAAACAATTTGTAAACCAACCGGCACACTGTATGTATACACATGGAAGATGGCTTGATGTTTTTATGTTTTGTTTGTTTATGTTTGTTTTAAAAACCAATAAAAATTTAAAAAAAAAGAATGTGAAGAATGCATGGCTATTGCCAGCACAACAGATAAAATCATGAAAGGTTTACAATGGGCTTTGAAAATGACTTTTTCTTTGTAATTTTGATGAAGTGCAGTGAGGTATCAATTATGGAGTTGTGTAAATCTGATTTTCAATTTTATTTTTAGAAAAACTTATCTGTTCAATGTCCTTTACCTGACTATGTAAGCTATATTGTTTGTCTAAAGAGCTTTGGCTTGCTTGCTTAATACATTCTTTCTTTTCTGTCCTTACAAGGATCCTCATGATGATACCTGGAAAGTGTCCTGCTATTTTAACTTTCAAAACTTTTTCTCAACAACCTTTTGATTTAATCTTTGACTCTCATTATGTGTGTTAACTTATTTTAATCTTCTGGTAATTATATTAAGGCCAGAATTGTATCTAATCTTATGACCTTATTTTTATTTTGCAACAGCTACTACAAGACCAAAGATATTTCTTACATACGAAGACATTTGACCCTTTCTGGGCTTCTTTCTTTGCTGTGTTTTTTTCAGTCACTCTTTTCCATCAAAATGCTAGAGGCCTGGCAAAAGCTTGCCATATTTCAGTTAATCAAGCCAAGCAGATTGTTTCATCATCAACTTTGACAAATGGATATTACCTATTAGGCAAGTCCTCTTTTTTACGACATGATATTTGGTTTTTTTGCAATTTTGTACAACCTGGAATATAGCCATAATGGAACATGCTCCTCAGTCATTTAAGGCCTGTCTCCACTAATGAATAAAAAAAGAGGGAAAGGGATCTCTAAAAAAGTTTAAAAAGTATTATTTACCTTATCTCAATTGAATGCAATTTAATGTTTCTATTTATCTTAAATTAATTGAATGTTTTTATTCAAGTTAACTAATTGGAGGTGAGGGGACTGTGCTGTGCTGTTGTGTTTGCTCCTACAGGATCTTTATGTATTCCAGCTTGTTGTGTTCGCCCAGCCAAGGATGTCTACACCAGTCCCCGGATCTGGTCCCAATCCCAGGAATGTGACTTTGCAGATGGCAATCTGGGCTCATTTGTTTATGCTTGCGTGTTTACAGCTGTTATTTGGCAACAGTTACTGTTATTCCACCCAAACACTCACATGAACGAATGAAGTAAAACTTATGGATGCAATTGGCTAACATCACACAAAATATAGTCTTTTGTTTATCTGAAACTTGTGACATGGAACATTTGTTTTATACATGTTTACTTCCTGTCTGCACTTCTTCTACAGTAATTCAAAACTTCAGGATTTGCTACCTATTATGCAATTGCTTTACACACCTAAGTGATAGCAGTCCCTGTGAATATCTTGCACAAAAGTAATTAATTGTACATCTTCAAGTAAAAAATATCACTGTCATCGCATTAGCTGAACTGCACAGCTTTTGAAGAGATTTTCTTTCACTTTGCCCATGTTTTGCGACCAAAAGGATGGTTTTTTGCATGTGGTCAAGAAACTTTTAATTATATTCCTGCTAGTATTAGTGAAGCACAATGCTGTCTCAGTCGGCTGATTTCTGTTTTGCCAAAAACAATTATGTAATTTAGCAAAAATAATTAATGTTACTTCTTCAGCTATCTCAATCAACCATGAGATGCAAGCATTGAGAAAAACTATTCTACAAAGTCTATGTTGTTTTAATTTGTTTGATGGATCAGCACCAGATTAATATTTTAAACAATTTGGCCTCGGATTTGAAAATTGATAATTTAAGATCTTGGTGGGAAAGCTTTTGGGCTTGGCTGCCCACAAGTTTAATGGGAAATATTTTATGCTATGCAGTCATTATTTGTGCTATTTTAATTAGTGGGTGCTGCTTTGTTCAGTGTCTTCCTTCCCTTTGCAACATATGTATCACCGATTTTTGCCCTAAACCCCCTCCTACGTTGTCTCAGGATCAGGTATGTGCCCTGTATAAACAACGGCAAGCTTGTTCTTCTAATGATTGTAATCTCTTTATTAACTCTTATGATTATTCTTTGATAAAAAAATAAAAAATAGTGAGATGTAGTGGCAAGAAAATTCCTGTAGATGGGAATAGTAGCAGCAAACTTCACTACAGTTCCTAAACAGGCCTCTTTCCCTTATCTCACTCTCGGGCTGGTGAGTCCTGAACTAACAATTATATAACCTTGCACTTATCAACCAGATGTTACAGAGTTGTCACGAGCAGGCATATGATTTCACCTTCTAAGATCATTATTATTCTCAAGGATTGGTTAAAAGTTTCACCAATGCTGCATCTATTCTCCAAATGTAACTAATCCAAATGCTGTATTTATTTTGCTTTTGCCTTCTTGTGTAAAACCCTATAAAAGAAATAAACACTATGTAGATAGTCAGACATCTTGGTACTCTGTACAATGACTGGTCTTTGATCACCACAAAAAATATTCAATTAAAATGAACTTTTCTTTTTAAGATTAATGGATAAACATAAAAAAAGCATGGAAGATTATTTCTATATAGGATTACTACATTGGATGTACAGAAATGAAAGATTGATGCTATCCACCAATGTTTCCCAACCTTGGCAATTTGAAGATGGATGGACTTCAACTATCGAGTTGAAATCTGCCCATCTTCAAGTTGCTAAGTTAATGCTCCCCTCCATGGAGGAATAGGTGGTCAAGTTTTGTTGACTTTGCTGAAATGGATAGAGAGACTTATTTGATTAGAGAAAATATATCAACTACATTTATTGATAATTGAAAGCCCCTTATGCACTTTGAATGAATGAAGAATGAGAGTGATTTATGGGTGTAGTGATTACCCAGAATAGATGACAGAAAGAGTATATGAAATAATTTTAGAGAAGTATAAAATATAGTTGTACTTATAACTGCTGGATAGACGACCAGAAGCCAATTTTTAGTATCTTTTCCCCCTTCTTCTCTATTTTTCTTTAAGTTTTCAACTTTTTTGCACTGTTTGCTTTTTCTTTGATCTTTCTCTTTTTTCTCTTTTGCTTTATATTAATGTGCATTAATATACAAAATCTTGTCTTGCTTAAAAACTTTAATTAAAGTTATATATGAAAGGAAGTTTAAAAGAATTTGACTTTGGATGCTTTGCAACTGCAGAACTGAATTGTTAATGTGTCTACCACACATTACAATAGAATAGAATAGAATAGAATAGAATAGAACAGAACATAATAGAATAGAATAGAATAGAATAGAATAGAATAGAATAGAACATAATTCTTTATTGGCCAAGTGTGATTGGATACACAAGGAATTTGTCTTGGTGCAAATGCTCTCAGTGTACAAAAAAAAAGTTACATTTGTCAAGAGTCAAATATCATAAGGTACAATACTTAATGATAGCCATAGGATGCAATAAGCAATCAAATCATATTAGGAAACAGTCAATATAAATTGTAAGGATACAAGTGACAAAGTTACAGTCATACAGTCACAAGTGGAATGGGATGGGTTATAAGGAGCGATGAGAAGATGAATAGTGATAGTAATGTAGACTGTAAATAGTTGGACAGTGTGGAGGGAATTAGTTGTTTAGCAGAGTGATGGCTTTTGGGAAAAAACTGTCTTTGTGTCTGGTTGTTCTGGTGTGCAGTGCTCTATATCAGGGGTCCCCAACCACCGGGCCGCGGACTGGTACTGGTCCGTGGATCATTTTGTACTAGGCCGCAAAGAATAAATAATTGTGATTAAAATATATATAAAAATATGTTTTTGCTTCCAGGTGTCTTATTTTCAAAGACAACCACTTCGCCCTCGCCTAACTTCCACGCCTAACTTCACGGACCGCATTGCTAAAGCTAAGAAGCCCTTTACTATTGGGGAAGAATTGATTTTGCCGGTCTGCAAAAAAGTGTTTCTGCGTTAAACTGGTCCCTAGTACAAAAAAGGTTGGGGACCACTGCTCTATAGTGTTGTTTTGAGGGAAGGAGTTGAAACAGTTTATATCTATATTTTCACAGCCCTCTTTTTTGAGTCGTGCAATATACAGGTCCTTGACTGAAGGCAGGTTGGTTGTAATCTTTTTTTCTGCCGTCCTAATTATCTCTGAAGTCTGTGTCTGTCCTGCTGGGTTGCAGAACCAAACCAGACAGTTATAGAGGTGCAGATGATAGACTCAATAATTCCTCTATTGAGTTAGAGACTGAGTAGAAGTCTCTTGACTTCTTGAGTAGAACTATACTTCTTGAGTAGAACTATATCAGCAGCTGTTTGGGCAGTTTGAGCTTTCTGAGTTGGCGCTAAAAGAACATTCTTTGTTGTGCTTTTTTGGTGATATTTTTGATGTTAAGTGTCCATTTTAGGTCATGTGATATAGTAGAACCTAGAAATTTGAAGGTTTTTACTTATGATATTGTGTTGTCTGGTATTGTAAGAGGTGGTAGTATGGGAGAGTTTCTTTTAAAGTCTACCACCATTTCTATGGTTTTGAGTGTGTTCAGTTCCAGATTGTTCCAGGTATACCACAAGGCAAATTGTACAGCCTCCTGTCTGTATGCAGATTCGTCATCTCAAATGGTACCAATCACTGTTGTTTCATCTGCAAACTTCAGCATTTTAACAGATGGATCATTTGAGATGCAGTCATTGGTTATAGGGAGAACAGAAGTGGAGAAAACATACAGCCCTGGTGGGTCCTGTGCTAATTATACAGTTATCAGATATGATTCTGCCTAACTTCACCTGCTGCTTCCTGTCTGTTAGAAAGCTTATGATCCACTTAAAAATGTGTTCAGGTACTGCTAGTTGGTTTAATTTAGTTAGAAGAATGTATGGAATAATGATATTAAATACTGAACTGAAATCTACAAAGGGGACCCTTGTGTAGGTATTTGGAGATTCAAGGTGTTGTGCAGAGCCATATTAACAATATCAACTGTCAGTCTATCTGCTTGGTATGCAAACTGCATGGGATCAAACAGCAGATCCGTGATGGTTTTTAAGCGGGACAGCACTAGCCTTTCAAAGATTTTCATAACTACAGATGTTAGAGCAACTGGTCTGTAGTCATTCAGTTCCTTGACGGAGGGCTTCTTTGGCACTGGGATGATAATAGAGTGTTTGAAGCAAGAAAGACCATAGCACATCTCTAGTGACTTATTGAAGATTTGAGTGAAGATGGCGGCCAATTGGTCAGCACAGACTTTTAAGCAAGAAGGAGTTATCTTGTCTGGCCCTAGTGCTTTTCCTGACTTTTGTCTGTGAAATAGATCTTGCATTTCTTTTTCTGTGACCACATTAGCACATTAGCACATTGAGATTAAACTTGGATGTACTGCCCATTGTAAGAGGAATAATTTTGTGATATTCCTGGTATGTGGTCTGAGTTTAGTTAAAACAACAACACCTTGAAATATCTTTGTGTAGACCCTCCAAAAATGCATAAATGTAGTTGCGGCATACTATGTAGGGATTTTCCAATAAACTAGGTCTGTAAGAAACAGAAAGATTATGCTAATGGATGATACCACAGAGTATACCCCTCCTCAAAATCTAAAAGCAAATAGGTTGACATTGATAAAATATCTCTGTGAATCAGAGAGCACAGCTGTTTTTAGGCTTTAACTAAATACACTTGTTTGTCTCTTGTGTTATGTGATTGTTGCTGCTGAGCTGAACGCAAATCCCATATGAGGAGACTAAGTTCCTTTTCCATTTCCTTTTGCTGTTTAAGCAGCCATATCCAATTTCGTATTCTTATTGGCAGCATGGAAAGAAAAAAGGATGATTGAGAATTATGTACTAGATACAACAGTGCTCTAAATTGTCCATAATTTATATTCAGGAGATTTCTTTCCTATACACAAAAGAGAAAGGCTCTACATTTGATCACTGACAAAAATCTTAGTAAGATACACGATAATAGAAATGTGTGCATTTCTCTAATCAGAGTTATTAAATCTAAAGAGCCCTTGGTGCTTTCTGAGCTTCATTGTTTACTTGCAGCCATTTCATTGCCCAATCGGGGAACATCACCAGTGCTAGTGAGTGTGGAATTTGCTGTCTGTTTATATTTATCTTATTCTTTGTCTATTTCTTCTTTCTGTTTTATATCTCTTATATTTGTTGTCTACCTCAGTGTTTTTCAATCTCAACAAATTTAAGATGGGAGGATTTCAATTCCCAGAATTTCCCAACCAACATGTTGACTGGAGCAATTCTAGGAATTGAAATGAATACATCTTAAAATATGCTGGGGTTGAGAAACATTGAACTTCGTGAATAAACAAGGCATCCCTTTTATAGAATGAATAGTCTCAATGAATGACATTTTACATGATGTAAGCACCTGAAACTTCAGGTTATAAAACTTTACAAACCTACTAGTCCTATAACAATTGGGCATCTTTAGTTCCTATTGGTTCCAAAGGATTTATACATGTAATAAGTGGTGCTGCTGAAACTGAATGGTTTCTTACATGCATTCTCTTTAGATGGAAGGCATCTCTTTTGCATTTGGCAACCTGTCTGCTAATTCCTTGAATTCAGTTTAGGGCTTTTGCTCCCTAATCTCCTCTTGCAATACAGCAATAACAAATGTCCAGATTAAAATTATGGAAGAGAGTATTTATCTTTGATTGAATCATTTATCTTTTGAAAATTGCATTTCAGTTACAGCCCTCATAATGTAAATAAGACCTTTATCTCATTTCTGAAAGCCATTGTATTCTACTTCCATTGCTTACCCATCACCACCAACTATCTCAAATAGTTATATCTGTGGTAGAATGCACTTTTCGGCAACTACATGAAAATATGTAAGTTTCTACTTCATCAATGACTTTCTTAGAATATTTTAGCATCCACAGTATAAATTATGAAGTCTTGCTTGATTTTGAACATGGTTGTTGGTTTATAAACATTTCCTTGCCCAACTAAATAACATGAGTAATAAACAGTGGGGAGTTTGTCCTGCCAATTTTGATGGCTGTGGTTCCCCCCCCCCCCCCCGGTAGTAGTTCCTTGATTAAGGTATTGTTTTCTCCTTGTTTTCCTGAGGTTAATCCCTGCTTGTCTAGATGCTGGCTTCTAGGAGAGGATATGTTTTAGTCTTTTTGTTTCTTTTAGATTTTTTATTGTCTCTTTTCATTTGGGTACAAATATGATTGATCTCTCTGTGTTTACAACTGGCTGATTTGTCTGAGTGCCAAAACTCCAGGAATTCCCTAGTATTTTTGGATTTAGCTTCATCTGGGATGCTCACACTTTCCCAGTTGGAATTATGGTTGAATCTATCTATGAATTGTGAGATTGAGTTTTTATCATATCTCCTGAGTGCTAGTAGTTCATGGAACTGCTCTACTAGTTTTCAGTCTGTCTGTTCTACATGGTGGTTAGTTATAGTGTTTACATTGCATGTTGTAATGATTCCTGTTTTTTAAAACATTTTAAACATTTCCTATTAAGCAGGGATTAATAGGAAATATACCCCACACTTAGTCACACTGATGATGTTACTCAGTTGGAACTACACAGTTCAACCTTGTGTACCATGCATTCTCTTTCTATATGGAATAACACAAATTCTCAGATTTTTCAATATTTACAACTTAGTATGAACAGTCAAAGAGAGACATCTCACTTGCATGATTGAGAATGTTCCTTGGTGACCAAGCTGGTACCAGTCAACGGTGTCCTGGTAAATAAGAAATGTAAAAAAAATCTAAAATTTCTCAAGAAAATATTCACATATGTATTGATTCCAGCATAAATTAGGATGACTAAAATCCAGAGCTCAGAACAAAGGAGTTTATTCTCAGTGATTTTCTTATGTGTGATGGAAGATAGCATATCCTGCAATGTGAAGTAAAGAGAAGAGAAAATAAACTAAGCAACAGTGATTTATGCTCTCATCCTAAGATTATTAGGTGCAAATTTAATCATTGTGGAATCTTCATGACCCTTCACTCGTGTGAACATTTACAAGTTAGAAGATAATATATATTATATTCAGTGAAGGCACTAAGGTCAAATGCTTCATCTCTGAGTGTTTTAACTTAGGCATTCACACTTCTAGTGATTACAATAATTAAAATTAAATACCAGTTTATCTATCTGTGCATTTATTTCAGTGACATTTTGAGTAACTTTTCTTTTTTGCATCTATTGTAAAAACTGTACAGAGTCATTTAGATTATTCTGATTCCCTTAAACTCTTAGAGATTCATGACTCATGAATGCTTTAGATCAGGGTTGTCTAACTCACGGCCAGTGGGCCAGATGCATCACGCACTGGCCATGCCCCTGCCCAATTTAACAAAAAGGAAAAAGTCCCAATACATCACATGATGCCACCAAGACAATGCGAGTTTGACATCCCTGCTTTAGATCATCATTAGCATCTACAGCACTTAATGCTCTGCTGTTGGTGGGGGGGGGGAGATGAGAAAATTGATCTTATTCAAAACAGGATGGTCATGTATATTTTGTCTCAACTGTGCTTTGCTTCTTTTTGACCTCGAAGGGTTGAGCCGTTAATTGAAGAAAAAAGAATCAGGATGATACTTTGACAAAGTTCTGTTCCTTAACTACACTTTCTGCTGCCAAATTAGCTTTAAAATCTGAGGTCGATGGAGAAAGAAGAGACAAGTAGAAAATGGCATAGGAGACTAAAAGGAGCCATATTCAAAATCATCTGGATTTATGTGTCATTAATTGCAGCAACAGGGCACATGGGACTCTCTTCAAAGTCCTTCCTAATGTTAGTACCAAATTATGGCTTTAAAAGGGAAACTAAGTAAATGCAATTAATGAGTACCAAATGATTAATCTCTGTTTGGGAGCCTACCACTAGAAAACCAAGGATAATCCTACCAGGTCATGTACTCTAATCTTAATTATTCTGATTATTGAGCATAGTTGGCCCAACAAAATACCTAACTAAGGCTTCCTTAGTAGCAGGATGTGGAAAAGCAGGCTGCTTAGAAAAACTGCAGGCACCCATGTGCTGCCTTCTTCCCCTCCCATTTGATTCATTTCCCCTCCCATTCATTCATAGCAGAGTTGTCCATAAAGGCGCAACCTTAAGCCCATGTCACACTGCACCAACGGATGCAAAGAGGATGTAAAATGGACAAAAAAGCTTGCCATCCGTTGGAAAACGCAATGCATCTGTTGTGTACTCACTGTGGACGTCTTTCATATGCTCTATCTGTCGAGCATCCGTCTACTGCTATTTCATCCACTCAAAAAGTTTTGAGCTGCACAAAACTTTTTGAGCGGATGAACTTTCCGCCGCGTACGATCTACATCCACGACACATACGGCCAACAAACGTTCTACGTCTGTTGAAATCCATTACACGTCCGCTTTATTGTCTCGGCATTCTCTGGGCATCCGCGCAACTCACATCCACTGCAGCTGAAAATGGAAAGAGGGAGGAAACGTGGAATGTCCACGCAGCGTTAGTAGCACGGACATTGAAAGGATGAAAGTGGATGCAGCTTGGATATAAAGCATTAAAACGGACAAAACGTTCGTATATGGGATGTATCTCAGATATTTAGGATGTCTGGAGGATGTCTAGAGTATGGGGAAGGACACCTAGCGGAAAACTGACATTTCCTATAAAACGGCGGAGGAAATCACCTGGATCTCACTATCAGTCCAGCAGCTGTGGTGTGCAGACATCTTCAGCCTTGCTCTTGCTCTTTCACATCATCCATTGATGTCCACCATGGATCATCGCACACTCCTTTTGGTAGCCGCCATCATTCAACACCAGAACCAAGCCCTCTTCAGACTGCTTCACCTTTTCTATGCAAGGAGAAGGAGATGTCCAAGAGCTGTCTGGGTCCAAAGATGGATCGAGAGAAGATTGGAGTTTGGACTCTTTGACAAGCTGATGGTGGAGCTGAGGAATGAAGACCCTCATGCATTCCAGCATTTCATGAGGATGCCACCAGCCATGTTTGACGAAGTTGTGGAGTGTCTGAGACCCAGGTTGACCAAGGCAAACACCAACTTCCATCCCAGTCTGGACCCTGGACTGAAGGTGGCACTGACTCTGAGGCACCTGGCCTCTGGGACCACATACAGAAACATGCAGTATGCCTGGAGGGTTCCACACAACACCATCAGCATTGTGGTCAGAGAAGTGGTGCAGGCCATCATCGAAGAATACGTGGAGGAGCTCCTCCAGTGTCCCACCACTGAAGAAGGCTGGAGGAAAGTTGCAGAGCAGTGGTATCAGAAGTGGAACTTTCCTCACACCGCTGGAGCCATTGATGGGAAGCACGTGGCTACAAAGCTCCACCTAACTCAGGGTCCAATTATTTCAACTACAATGGAGTACTGTTTCCTCTCCCCCTTCTCCTTGCCTTGCCTCTTCCTCCCTCTGGCAGGGGCTTCAGGGCATTCAGCAGCAGGGCTTTGAGGGCCTTGGGGCTGGTCCATCACAGCAGCAGCAGCACCAGCAGCAGCAACAGGAGAAGCACCAGCAGCACCACCAGGAGAAGCACCAGCAGCACTAGCAGTACCACCACCACCAGCAGCACCAACAGGAGAAGCACCAGCAGCAGCAGCAGGAAGAGAAGCACCACCACCAGCAGCAGGAGAAGCACCAGCAGCAGCAACACCAGGACCACCACCACCACCAGCAGAAGCACCAGCAGCTTCAGAGTCAGCACCAGGGGGTGGGATGGTGGTTCTGTCCTTCTTGCCAGGGCTGGCAGGAGTAGGCACAGGCTTCCTCTTCTTCCCCATGGTGTTCTCTCAAGATGTCTCTGGCAGCAGATCTTTCCTCTGAATGCTGACTGCTTGTGAGCTGCATCCTTTTATATCCACGGAGCTTACACAATTCATCCTCCCCGCATGCACAGTGAATGCTTTGCATCCACTACGCATCCGCTATGCATCCTATAGGCGTCCATGATGCATCCGCATCATCTGCTATGCATCCGCTATGCATCCGCTCCTTCCACTATGCGTCCACTTCGCTGTTCTCCCCCGGAAGACCTGCGGATGTGTCATCTGCTTCCATCTACTAGGCTTCCTAAAAACATCCGGTTTACATCCCCGCTACATCCTCCCCATGTCCGTTCCTTTCCGATGTTGTCTGCTCTGTTTATGCAAATTTGGGGCACTTTTAAGAGCGGATAACAACGGATGGAAAATTTGCTCGTCCACTGTGTCCTTTTTACATACGGTTTGCATCCGTCCGCCAGTGTGATCTAGCCTTTAACACAGCTGTGGTTATCTCTGTACCACAAACAAATTGAGAAAACAGCACCCAAATACAAGAAGCCATTTTTCCTTCAAAGGGAAAGGGTGGCCCAGAAGGTAAAGAAATACAGAGGTACAGCTAAAGAAAGCACAATGTAGTCAGGTGCAAGTCCTCCACATGCTGGCCAATAACAGAAAACAAAAGAAAACAGAAGAAATTGCAGAGAAACGATTTAAGGCAGACAGCAAGACAGGGTTTGTAAGAAGAAAACTTTGCTTGTGCTACTATAGAAGTTATTATAATAGTACTAAATATGGTGGTGATAATTGAATACTACACAATGTAGTAAGGAGAAACTTTGCAATAGTAATTGAATAGTGGTATAACAGGGTATAGTGATTGTTACATAAATGGTAATTAGCATAGTAATTTAGAAATACAGTAATAGCAATTAGAACACTATATAATAGATATAATAGAGAGCATTGATATATATTTGCATGTTTCACATTTTAATGTTTATATCTTAATTTTTCAAAATAAAACATCTTTCTGATCCTTATAGGAGATATAAAAGCACACTTGTCCAAGGTGCAGTGATTTTGTGGTTCCTCTGTGCCTGTATCAATCTAACTGGTCCAGGTTAAAAAAGAGCCATCATACCAAGAAACCCTAAATCTTATTATAATTATGCCAGACCAACTTTAGTCGATAGATTAAATCATTTTCTTGACAACTCTCATCTCACTAGTTTAAAATGTATTGTAGTCACAAGCACAAAAATGCTCTGAAATTTAATTGATGATAAATTTCCTGCTAGGCATAGCTTTTACATTTTTTTTTTTGATGTGCGACCCATCTTTATCGATTATTCTCCAGGCAGTTCTAGAATAACATCCTTCTAAACAACTGAGACTAGCTCAAAGAATTAATGAATGTTCAAATATCTTGTTTGAAGAAATACTGTAGGAATGATAAATTATATTGTACACCTATACTTTTCAGCTGTCTTTGGGCCAGTGGTCTTGTACAGTTATGTGCATTTATATTTTGAAAAGTTCAACACAGAATTGGTTGGCACACTGACAGTTCATATTTATTCTGATTGCCATAATTTAGTAGAAAATTACTCTAGCTGTTCAGTTATTTGCAAGTGCTGCTCCATAAAGCAAAGCTTGTTTTTATCTGACAAACGGCAGTAAAAGATTGTTGATTTTCTTTGAAAGCACACAGTTAGCTATAAATCTAGGAACCTAAAGCTGTCCTAAGTAAAGTTTGCTTATTTGTGCATTGTAATATGTACTTATAAACTGCAAGCTCAAGTCCTCTAGGCAATTAAGAAAAAAATTAAATTATAGAATAAAAGCATGGATTGATCTTCCTCACAGTATAGATAATAGCCAAAATAATATCATAACAGATGTCAACATCATCAATCTTAAAAAGTAATAAATTTAATCTAAAATAATTTTTAAAATCTGTTTTAATTATTTTTAAAATGTCTTCTATTCAAAGGTCAACAGTTGAGGCATCAAGTGAGTCTTCTTGGAAAATTAGTGTGGCCACTGAAGGAACTTCTTTCTCTAATAGTAGTCTGCTGAAATTGAATAGGGATTTTCTAGTTTGGTCTAGTGGTTAAAACACCAGGCTAGAAGCCGAGAGACTAACCTTAGCTATGAAAACCATCACTCTCCCTCCCTTCCCAACCCACTTCACAGAATGGGGGACAATAGAAGGAAGAAGGAGCAAAGTTCACCGTCTTGAGTTATTTATTAAATAATAAAAGGCAAGATATCTGATGACTGCAGTGACTAGATAAAATGTAGGATAATAAGGCAGTCCTTCAGTGAGCTTGCAGTCAAGATGTAATTATAAATACAATTTATTGGTGTGAATCTAGAAATATAAACATATAAAATATAAAAATATATTTTAGAAATATAAACATAGATTTTTATCTCTACTAATATGCATGCTTTAATAATACACATATCCTTTTTTTCAAAACAAGTACCACTTTGACAATATTTCTAGTTTTAACATGAGAACTGACAAATAAAATTAAAAAAAACATTATGAAACTGTATAGAAACAGTTGGGTCCATGACGTTCCAGGAATCAAGCTTAATTAAACTTATTTTCTTATACTTTGAATATGCACCAAACATAGTTCCTTTGAGAAAAGGTTAAGAAATAAGTTTGCTTTAACTGTTTATTCATTAGATTTTTTGAATATGCCTGTCTCTAAAGAACACTTTGGGTAGCTCACAATTTTTAAAACAATACATATTTTTTTTAAAAAAAAATTAAAACAAGGAATACAATATCTGGATCTAATCCCATGAATAACATCTTTAAAATGGCCAGGGGACCACAAACATCCTACCCCAGGCTTGGACCCAGAGCCAGGTTTTGCTGGTCTCAAGAAACTTGAGGGGTGGGATCCTTATATATCTCTGTAGGGACATTGCATAGGAGAAGACAAAAGGCCTTGGGGCAGAGTTAAGGGAGGAATCAGTGTAGCGTCATTACATTCCATCAAGTGATTCAACCCCAGTCCCTCTTGAATTCTGTTAATTGTTATCTAGTGCTGATTACTCCTTGAGTATATCCACCATCACTCATGCCCCCAACTACCTCAATTCAAACTACAACTGGCCTTAAATGCAAGCTACTCAATGCAAGAAGACTTGTGAATAAAATACCTGGATATCTCCTCTTACTAAATACAGCTAAATTCAACAACATATTTGTCTGTGAAAAATGGCTCAATGTATCTCTCCCTGACTCCATTACCTCAGTAAGAGACTATCATGTTTATCGATCTGATCATGAAATCCGTAGAGGAGGTGGTGTTGCTATCTTCTATAAAAAGTCCTTACATCTAAAAAACATCCAAGTTACACAAGAGCTTGCTCTTCCTGAGACCATTATCTATGAACTGTCCTTAAATATCACATTTCGGTTCTTATTATGTTGCAAGGCCCCCGACTGTGACATTGAACATGTAAACATGCTAAATACACTACTAACATGGGCAGCATCCTGCCCACACACTTATCTTTTTTAAATCTTTTATTATAACTATGATCTTATAATCAACAATCTCTCTTTCCTTGACTGGCAATTTCTATTCACTGGATGCAATATTGTTGAAGACCATGACAAGATATTCTTACTAAAAATCAAAAGAGCCATCAAACTATATGTACCAATAACAACTCCCAAAACCAGGAAAAACAGATTACCCATAACAACAAGGACGCTTCAATCCAAAAAGAGATCACTTTGGCGAAAAAACAGATCTGGTCACACTGCCAACTTCAAAAGCCGATACAAAAATCTATGCCACCAGATAAAAACTGAATGCACTAATTATCACATTAAACAAGAGGAAAACCTTCCACTCACAAATTCCACTCATGCTTTCTACAGTTTGGTAAACAACAAACAAAAAAACTCAAAGTCCATCCCACCCCTGAAAGGACCTAATGGCGAAGACTGCAAGAACGACACCATCAGAACAAACCTCTTTAACACATTCTTTGGCAACAGCAATGGATCAAGCCTAGTACTTCCTAGTCGAACCACAGACAACTACAATGATCCAATACATATCAATTTTACAAAAGACATTGTTAAAAAAGCACTGCATAATCTAGAACCATCCCTATCTATTGGACTGGATGGAATATGTGCCTACTTCTTGAAAAAGCTATCCATTGCCATAGCCGAACCTCTAAGCATAATCTTTGAAAAATCTTTCAGGATCAGCTCCTTGCCAGAACTATGGACACAAGCCGTGGTCATCCCCATCTTCAAAAAGGGAGACCCCAGCCTAGTTGAAAATTACGGACCAATTTCTTTATGCTGTACACCTGTAAAGTCATTAACCAATCCATTATCCTCCACCTAGAGACAAACAACCTATTCTCTAATAAACAATTTGGTTTCAGAAAAAAACTATCCAGCAATCTGCAACTCTTCTAATGTAAAAACATATGGAGTACACAACTCAATCAGGGCAGAGTAATAGACGCAATCTACATAGACTTCTGTAAAGCCTTTGATTCATTGGTACATGACAAACTACTAAAACTAAAATCTTATGGTATCTCTGGACGACCTACATAACTGGATAGAAGCATTCCTGTCAAACAGACAACAAATGGTCAAAATTGGGATGCACAGGCACAGAGGCATTTGTGTAAGTGCAGAAGTATTCTAACTCGCCTCCTGCAAGCTTGCACGATCCCGGGCGCTTCAGCAACTGCTGTGCGGCACTATTCTGTGTTGCGCAAAGCAGCTGCGCTTCAAATTCAGTGGATAAAACTGAGTATGGGAGCCCGCATGGGGGGGTGGACCCAACAGCAGAGCGGCAGAGAGAACTGGTTCAATCTCCATTGATCATCGCTGCTACCAGTTCGCCAGAACCAGGCCAAACTGGTAGAATACCACCACTGTCACAGTTCTATGACATTTGAGATATAATGCTAGAGAACATGGTTTGTACCTTAAGAGTATATTCTAAGCATGTGAAATTATAATTATTTCTTAGTCCAGGCTATTGGATATAGAGATAGATAGATAGATAGATAGATAGATAGATAGATAGATAGATAGATAGATAGATAGATA
>BLBF01000039.1:2307209-2319856 GCA_015471245.1 Laticauda colubrina
TGTTTAGCTTGTCTACCTAACCCTGGTTGGGGAACCCAGGCTTAACAATAAGTATAATGATTTGAATTGAGATGAATCAAATAAATTAAAATTAAGAAAGTTAAAAGAGGGGAGAAGCTATATAGAAAATGTAGAATGGTAATAGGATATGGAATGAATGGTATATAAAAATGAGCATGAACTTGAATTTGTGTCTGTACGAAGAGATGTAACCCGGGATCAAGCCGCTTTCAAAAAAGATGTTTTATGTTTTGTGTTGTGTTTGTCTATGTTTGTTTCTAAACATCAATAAAAAAATTTCAAAGAAAAAAAAAGAAGAATGTTCATTTCCCATCTTTTGCGTGTTTGTGTGTGTAAAGCTGCCCTTGAAGAGCTTATTTGCACGAAACACACAAAAACCTGACTATCAGTCATTCTATCCATGGTTCTACATAGCTACTGCTTGCTTGACATACAGATGTCTACAGCCAGAAAAATAATAGTACATTTTTTTTCAGAGACTGTGATTTGGCTCAGAGTCTAAGGTTATCAGTGAGTTTTGCTTTTTATGTGCATTTTGCTTATTTAATTGACCAGAAACCCAAATTGCTGGCACCATAGTACATCACAGCTCAGCCACCAAGCTTTTTAGCTTGCATTGCTCAGATACAGATATGAGCAGAAATGTATAAAATGCAAACACTGTTTCTTAATACGATTGAAAAAAAAGAATTATATCAAGATACAATTTAGTTTTAGAGAGCTGAAGTGAGGATAATATTTAACAGTTTGTCCCGTAATACTCAAAGGAAAATAAAAAAGTCATAGAAGGATTAATTAAAACCTCTTTTTGCAGAGTCATATAAAAAAGACACCTAAAGTTTTGAACCCATTTCATTTTCTTTATAAGGTTTTCAGAAAAACACTTGTTAGCAAAATTACCATCACAGTGTTTTATCAGTTGCTATGGAGAAAATGGCACAATTTTTGCCGCCCAAGTTAATTCAATGATCCTTGCATCCAAAATTGTAGTCATATTATTTTAAAGTGTATGCATTTTCTTTTTGCTCATCATCAGCTGGTTTTTCAATTACTGTTACTGTATATAGTTTACAGTTTGCAGTGGCTTACTGATCTGTGCATGGGATGTATGATTTGATTTGGAATTTGTTGTGATAGTTTTCAGGTTATAATGTTGTCCTATAATGTAATAACTTTAAAAAACCTTTCAGTGTATAGATTTTAAGATTTTTTTTTTAATGTAATGATATCTATCTACCGTTAGGTGTTCTGTCCACTATCCACAATTACAATCCAAGATAAACTGACTTTGTATCGAAGATGAAAATACGCTCTGATGGCTTCTTGTGGGCCCAATATCATTTTTCTGAAATTGCATTATATTATCATGGTTTTAAAGTAGCTTAGTCAAGAAAATTCTCTTTTCATTCCCCAAGGCATGCCAGGGAAGACAACAGCAATATAATCATTTCTTTATCTTAGAAACAAATGAGGGCTTAATTCACTTTGAAGTAATACTAAACATTTTGTAAGCATAAATTGCACATTGTTCATTGTGGATGGCGATAGATAAATCAGTGAAATTATTAGTTCTTGATGCAGTATGAACAATCTAACATAGTTTATGATGGATTTCAAAATATGGTGGAATAAATGGTTGAACGTTCATGCCTGTTATTTTATGTGACCTCCTTCTCACAAAATCCTTTCTACCACACATTTGGAATTATTAATAAAATCTGTAGCTTATCTTTAATTTCTGTCTTGTTATTCACAAATCTCCTTAGTATTTATGTAGTTTTAACATAAGATTGAATCCTAATTAACAGGCAATCAAGCCAGCCATCTGGAAAATCAGTTCATACTCACCCAAGGACCAACAGAGATGTGGTATAAGATACATAGAGAAATAATTATTTGATTGCATTAGGGAGAGAGGAAAGTTTTGCTATCAAAATTCTATCACCAAAAATATTCTTTTCCACACAAAGGTAGTGTTCATTGGTACAAACAATTCTTTATTCTGTGTATTTACTAAACATCTTAAATGGTATAGAATTAAGTGTAAGGCATCCAGAAAGTATCCATGATATCAGTCACTCTGAGACATTTTCTCTCCAATTGATTTATTTAGAAACAGATCTGGCATGTTAAAGGCAATTTCCCAAGTGAAATTATTTTCGAGCATTACACAGAATCCACTTTCTCTCCTCCTTTCTCTCCTCCCACTTCTACACTTCATAAATCATGAGAACCAATTAACTACCAGTGGAACTTCTTAATATGACATACAGAATAACCTTGAACTTTTCAACTCCTCTAACTCTCTTAAAAAATGTGGAAGCTGAATTTTAAAGCTGACATTAAGACCATATGAGATGAATAACTTGAAACTTTAATTTTTTAAAAAGAAATAAGAGCAATACAAGACAGATTTCAATTTCAGCCAGCCAGTGAATAGAGAGAAAAATGAATGCATCAGAGAGGTTTTTTTTTTAATTGTATCACTGAAGAAGTGGACCAGCTCATCTCTCCAGGGATAAAATAAGATGCAGTTACTGAAGACCCTACAAATGGGACTTGTCAATCAGGAGAGATGGGCTGAATCCATGACCTTTTGAAGCTAATCAAAGGCTTGGACAGATTTATATCTGAAAAGACCATTTTAATTGAGACAACAGCCATGTGGAATAATCTCTTCTCTCTATGTTTCTTTTCTATTCAGATCAGAATTTCCCTTGATACTATTAAAGCAGCAAACAAAGAACTATCAAAAGTCATTCTACATCTTTCCTGCATCATTAATGTCTATTCTGTCAGTCGTGTAGCTGCGCTGTTGAGCTATGATCGTCTCCATTCTCTCTTAGGAGTCACCAATCTTTATCAAAGGGTCAGTTCATCTATTCTAATGTCTTAACTATTCTAATGTCTTCCACAGAGCTAATAATGCTCTCCTTGTTGGGTTACTTCATGCTATAAATGACTGAACTTTAAATATTAAACATTAGCAAAATTAATCCTCTTTTAGCATCTGCTTTCTAACATACAGGCTGTAGCCTAAAATAGTACTTCTCCATAATGAAGGAAAAAGGCTGCAGTTGAGTAACATAATAACTATGGAAATCAGTTTCAAATATTTATTTTTGTTTATTATTTATTAATTAAATTATTTGCCACCCATCTTTTCATAAGGCAATTCTTTATTGTGTTATGGTGAGTCAGTACATCTTAGTCCAACCAGACAGTCCTTATTGTGAAGATAAAATGGAAACAGATCATTATAGATGCCATTTTAAACTTATTAGAACAGAGCTTGAATTTAATGAATTCACAAGCAAGTTTGATTTCCGTTGGTTAACTTTTTAGTCTTGTTCTGGTAATCAGTTATTCATACATATTTGAATATATGTAAAGGAAAAGAGTAATAATTTAACGCTATTCAGGAAGTCTATGTCAGAAAGGGAAGAGAAGGGAAGAGAAAAGGACTCCATGAAATATTTTAAGTCATTGAGGATTGGATATCTACAAGTAATCTCCTTTTTTAGACTTTTAGTCCTATCACAGAAATAAATGGTTCACCATCATCATCATCCACAGGTGAACTGTATGAATAATGAATATTGAAAGAGACTTTTCAGTGACTTGATTATCTCCTATTATCTGCTTCATTCTTAGGAGCTTTGAAGCCTATTAATCAGACATTAATGAGAACATTTAAAGAAAAGAATCTTTGTAATTTTAGTATGATCTTTACCACGAATGAGGATTGGAAGCCAAATTCCTTCTAGAAAAGTTATATTACAGTACAAAGTAAAATATCATAAAAATATAACAATATAGTACCCAACATCCTATTAAAACACTCTACCCATGTGGCTTACATTATACTTATGTGTTAGCTATTATTATGTATTATCCATCCTTTTATAACTTTCAGATCAGACAATGTTTCTTTTAGCATTTTGATTGTTCAGTTCTCTTCTACTACTTTCTTTGTCCTAATATAATTTTGAAAAATACATTAAGATTGTACACCACATACATTTCTAAATTCATCTCCCTTTTCCATTTTCACATCTGCACCTATACGTTCACTAAATTATTGGTGGAAATACTAGCTGGATTATTGGAAAAGGATAAAGATAACATCCTAAGGGAGTTCGATGAAGTTTAGAGGGTCAGCACCAATTATGCGAGACACCATAAAAATGCCCAAGAGAAGTCCACATATGATTTGCAAGAAGGAGTGTCCGTGATATTTTATTTAGGATCTGCAGAGATCGAACAATTATGTACAAAGGCAAAGAAATTCTGATTCTTAAGCAAATACCAAGAAGAGTAAAAGAAACAAGGCGAGACTATAAATTCTTAGCAGCTTATTTAAATCAGAAAAGAATTGTATTTAAATGGTTAATTCCAGAGGGGATGTTAGTCTCATGGAAAGAAAGGAAAATTAAAATAGATTCCAAGGAAAGGGCTCAAGAATTTTATGAATGGCTTGTAGGTCCGGAAGACCAGAGTAGTAAGGAGGAACTGGAAATAAATTCACAGGAAGATCAAGGTTATCACAGAAATAAAGAAGGAACTTCAAGAATTCAAGGGAACACCTATTCACATCAGGAGAGACAAGAAACTTTACTTCAGCAAGCACAAGGAGAAACCGGAGTTATTACGAGACAAAAAGTGAAACAGAATTAATTAAATGGAAGAAGAAAAGAAACTTCTATCAATTAATATAAATGGTTTAAGTTCGATGATAAAAAGGAAAAGGATATTAGCTAAATTAATCAAACAAAATGCTGATATAATATGCCTACAGGAAACTCACATAAGGAAAGTAGATGAAATGTATTTAGATTGTCTGAAATTAGGGAAGCTATTTACCGCACCAGCAGACATGGGGAAAAAAAAAAGGGATTGCAATAAATGTTAAAGAGGATTTGAAAGCAGATTTCCTATGGTCAGACTCTGAGGGAAGAATTTTGGTTTTGCAGATCTGGATTAATGTTATTTCAATTCTGTTAGTGGTAATTTACGCCCCGAATGAAGACTAGAAAGAGTTTTTTAAACATCTATATTGAAAAATAATAGGGTTTGAAGAAAGAAATATTTGCATTATAGGAGATTTCAACTCTATTGCTGATTATCAAAAAAAACCATAGTAATGGGGGTGGGGAATAAAAAGAAGAAAAGAGAGCTTCCTAAGATATGTAGGGAAATGATGAAGGAGTTAAATTTGGTGGATATATGGAGAAGACTACACCCTGGAGGAAAACAATTTACATTCTACTCTAATCCACATCAAATATGGACATGAATTGACATGGCATGGATGAATGGAGAAATAGCAAATGAGATAAAAGACATTGAAATTCTACTGAATGAATGGGCAGACCATAATCCAATTAAATAATATGGAAGGGTAGGACAAAACCAAAGAAAAGATGGACATTAAATACTCAATTAATAAGAGAAAAAGAATATACTAATAAACTTAAGGACAAATTAAAATATTTTTTAAAGGAAAATGATAATGGCGCAGCTACAAAACAAAATATTTGGGATACAATGAAGTCAGTAATAAGAGGTATAACAATCTCTTATAACACCAAGAGGAATAAAGAAAAATATGCTCAATAAAATAAATTACAACAACAAATTAAGGAATTAGAAACTCAATTACAGAAGACCCCAAAGGACTTAAGAGTGCAAAATCAGATAATAATAGCCAAACATAAATTGAATTTAATTGAACAAGAGAAAATGATTATAAATTTGAATATGACTAGACAAACCTATTTTGAGCATGCTAATAAACCAGGAAGATTTTAATCTTATAAACTAAAAAAGAAAGAAAGAAAAGAGATTGATACACCAATTAATAGATGGGAAGTTGGACATACAACAAGAGACAGAACAGAAAAAAGAAATTGTCCATAAATACTTTGAAGTGTTATACAAAAAGGAAGGAGTTAATGAGGATAGAATAAGAAACTATTTTGATGAAATGAAGGATAAAGCAGTTGGGGAAGAAATGGTAGAACTATTAAACAAAGACATTACTTGGTTTGAATTGAAATCAGCAATAGAGAATCAGAAAAACAATAAAGCCCTGGGGCCAGATGAGATTCCAGGGGAGCTGTACAAGGCAATTGCAGAACAAATTGGACCTCTTATGGTGGAAGTCTTTAATGATGTTTTATTGGCAGCCAGGATGCCGGACTCATGGAGGGGAGGGAGCATTGATTTCACTGATCCCGAAGGAGGAATCGGATTTTCGATGTATAAACAATTATAGGCCAATTTCACTGTTAAATACTGACTACAAAATATTCACCTCCATTATAGAAAGTAGACTAAAAAGAATGTTAAATGTGTATAATATACATGAAGATCAAAATGGATTTCTCCTGACCAGACAGATAAGGAACAACTTAACAGTATCAGATGTCTTAGAATTTTATGAAGCCCACCCTGAAAAACAAACTGCACTTATGTTTTTAGATGCAGAGAAGGCCTCCAACAATTTAAATTGGCAATTTTTAATTCAAAAAAATTATAATATGAATTTAGGCACTAAATTTGAAAACATTATAACAACTATTTATGATACACAACAGGCTAATATTATAATAAACGGGGAATATACACGCCCAATAAAAATAGAAAAAGGAGTTAGACAAGGCTGCCCACTCTCACCCCTGCTCTTCATATTCTCATAAGAAACACTATTAATACAAGTTAGACAGAACCCAGAGATAAAAGGATTAAAGGTTAAGAAAGAAGAATACAAGTTGCAAGCGTTCACCGACGATATGGTTTTTTTTTATTGAGGAACCAATAAAAGGAGGACAAAAATTGATGAATGAATTAGAACAATTTGGAGTGGTAGCAGGACTCAAAATTAATAGGAAGAAAAAAAAATAGTGACTAAAAATTTAACAGAAAAACAGAAAAAAGAATTAGAAGAAATTATGGGAACACAAGTGACAAAGAAAGTTAAATATTTAGGATATGGCTGACAGCACTTTGGATGACACTTAAGGAAAACAATTATGATAAATTGTTGCAACAGGTAAAGAAGGATTTAGAATCATGGGGCAGGTTGCAACTTTCATTTTTGGGCAGGATTGCTACCATTAAAATGAATATTCTTCCAAAATTTTTATATTTATTTCAGATGATCCCAATCAAATTACACAAATTTTTTTTGAAGAACTTAATAAAATAACTGTTACATTTATTTGGCAAGGGAAAAAAACTAGAATAAATTTAAAGGCAATGCAGGATTTGAAGAGCAGGGGAGGGTTGGCACTTCCAAATTGGGAATTGTATTATACTGCTGCCTCTCCACTATGGCTAAAAGATTGGGTGAGCTTAATAAATAAGAGAATTTTATTCTTAGAAGGCCATGATCTGAAGAGGGGGTGGCATGTCTTTTTATGGGATAGAGGGAAAGTTAACCAGAAATATTTCTACAGACATCTAATTAGTGACTCATTATTAATTAATTGGAAAAAAAATGGAAAAAAACACTATTCAATAGTGCCAATCTGGAAATCAACAATGGAGGTGATGATTCATCCAAACAATTTGGATATCACTAAAATTATTAAATATAAGGGTTTATTGGATACACAAGGAAATTTGAAATCGAGACAAGAACTGCAAGAGCAGGGATTAAAAATTGATCAGTGGGCATACCTCCAAATTCAAAGTAGATATAAACAAGATAGGAAAGAATTCTGAATTAACAATAAACTCCAGCAATTAGATAAAATGTTATGAGGATCAGGCAAAAAAAAAAAATCACAAAATTTTATAATTATTTATTAGATGTAGAATTAGAAGAAGAAATAGTTAAAGGGAAAATGATAGCCTGGAGTAGGAATGTAGGACGTAACATCACTTTAATAGAATGGGAAAAGGTCTGGAGTAGAAATAATAAGATCACAAAATCGGCAGCATACAAAAAAAAATGGCTATAAAATGTTTTATAGATGGCACCTTCCCCCTTCGAGATTAGCAAAGATACACCCTAATATGAGTCCAAAATGCTGGAAATGCAAAAAAAAAAAAAAAAGAGGGAACCTTTTTTCATATGTGGTGGTCCTGTACAGAAGCCCAAAAATTCTGGCAGAAAATTCGAAATTGGCTGGAAGAAATAACAAAAGAACAGATCGAGTACAAATCAGAGTCCTTTCTGTTAGGGATTTTTGATAAACAACTGTCAAAAAAAGTGAAATACATAATAATACACATTTTAACAGTGGCCAGATCAGCTTTTGCCCAATGTTGGAAGCAACCTCATATACCTACAGAGGAGATGATCACTCAAAAAATCTCAAATTGTGCAGAAATGGACAAATTAGCTCTAGCATTAAAAAATAAAGACACTTCAATATACCATAATAGTTGGAATTGCTGGTATAAATGGTTAGAACAAGGACACTATAAGGTAAAAAAGAATAGGAAAAATTTATATGAGTGATATACAAACATATGTAAGGATAAGGGGTGCGTATATGGCATAAATTAAGGAAAGAAAAGATCTTATATACTGTCGAAAATGAGAATGTTTTCAATTGTTTTCTATCCTTTTCTTTCTCTTTTTCTTTTCTTTTTTTTCCATTTGTGTATGTGTTGTTGATTTGTTTTTAATTGTAAAATCAATAAAATTTGTTTTTTTAAAAAATATATGTAAGTATGCATATAGCATTAATATTAAATGTGGGGCTTCATTAATATGCATTTGTACATACAGTACATTTTCTTCCATGTTTCTCTTTCCCCAACCCAGTTTAATTTTATCTATCTCTAACAAGTATCTAAAACTGCAGAAAGTCTCATCTTAATTTATTCTGTCATATAGATACATTATCTTATATTGGAATTCACGATGCTTGGTGGATTCCTTATGTATCCCTATTTATGGCTTTGGAGAAATACAGAGTTTGAAATGTTTCAGTACAATGGCTCAGATTTTGAGGTGAAATGCAAAATGAAATACTCTGGCTATCCCAAACTAGTCTGAGGCAAGCTTTCAACCTTGAATACTGACTTTGAGGTAGTGTGGATCTGAAAACATTATAACTTAATCTGATCTACCATATATTTTTAGAAACTCACCTGATGTGATAAAATTTTGTTTGTCACTTGCTAGCAACTCTGGCTGCACAGACAAATAGTTCTCTGAACTGAACAACAAATCCACATTCTTTAAAATTATACATTCTATATGCATATTTCACTAATAAACTTTTTTCTATTAAAAAAAAGGAAAATAGAAGCAAATATATCTGATTTTAAAGGAAGACTTTATTTTATATATTTTAAAATATTCTTTTCTGATGTAAAATTGAAAGGGGTTAAGGGGTAAAACCAGGGGTGGGATTCTACCAGTTTGCACCTATTCGCTAGAACCGGCTGTTAACATTCTAAGCAGTTTGGAGAACCGGTTGTTAGAAGAAATTACTGGGCTAATCCTGTAAGGAAGGCAGAAAGGAAACATTCTGGTGTTGCTTACAGAAACTGCCTCTCTGTTAACCCTTATTACATTCTTGGCAGGACTAGACTTCCCGTCTCTGGAACATCTCTGGAGTTATTTTTCCCTCTTTTGCTGATACTTTGCTCATGTGGAGTGACCATTCAAAGTTACAGTGGCACTGAAAAAATTGATTTATGACCATATTTCACACTTACGACTGTTGCAACATTCCCACAGTCATGAGAGGCCAGGCAAGGAGATGCGTGCCTCAATGTGAGTGATATTGAGTTGGCCATGTCCAGCCAGTAACATGACCACCAAGCCAAGTCCACCCAGTCACATGACCACCTAAGCAACACCCACCACCTAAGCCATGGCCACAGAATTGGTTGTTAAAAAATTTGAATCCCACCCCTGGGTAAAACATACAGTAAGTATTGCTTTTAAACATTCTTAAAAGAAGAATAAACACCATTTGAATCTTGGAGAAATTTTAAACAATTCCCTTTAAAACCTTTGTTAAGAAAAGATGTTTAGATTATAAAAACAGTATAAACATTCAGAATTAGATAAGATTGTCTGGGACAGAGGATTTTGAGAAACAACTCATATTCTGGCATTTCACCGATTTGGTCTTTTGGTAAAGCCACCAGGCTAGAAAACAGTATTCAGTGAATTCGACTTTAAGTGTCAAAGAAGACTGAAGATTTTGTCTGAAATACTCTCTTTCAGTGCAACTCACCTCACAGAGTTGTTCTTGTGGAAAAAATAGGAGGAGGAAGGACTATTAGGTATGTTTACCATATTGGGTTAATTATAAAAATAGTTAAGAGAATTTGTAAGACTAAACAGCTATTTGTCTGGAATGGTATACGGTCTCCTGCTTGAGTAAGGGGTTCAACTAGAAGACTTTCAAGATCACTTACAACTTTGTTATTCTGTATTTTTTATTTAAAAAAAAAATCAAATAGTCACCCAGAGTCACTTTATAGACAGCATTATGGCAGCATAGTAAGTAAGTGAGTGAGTGAGTAAGTAAGTAATAGCACAATGCCCCATACATGCATCTCAGAGAAAAATCTGGTCACCATATTTTTCCTTTATTTACAATTGTTCATATACTGAGCTGACATAATGCTTATTGATTCAAGAATATTATCAGAGTGGCCAGCTGTTATGAAGTATAACAAGGTGTCAAATTCAATTTAATTGAAGGCCACATCAGGACTGTAGTTGACCTCTGGGGGCTGGATGGGTGGCCAGCTGGGTGGGTATGGCCAGCTTGACATCACTCCTCAAACTGCTGGCATATTTCCTCTTCACACTGGCTAGACTGGGCCAAAGCTATGTTGGCCTAATCTTTCCTAGCACTGGATAGATTGGGCTGAAGCCACACTGGCCTGATCTTTCCTCTTCACATTGGGTAGACCAAGAGAGCCCTGCAGGCTGGATCAGACCACATCGCAAGCCAAATCCGGTCCATGGGCCTTGAGTTTGACATCTCTGAAGTTTAAGAAGCTGATTTCAGCTTTAGTCCTCAAAGTAGCCTCTACAGAAATATTTATACCTCTAATGGTATATACAATGAACAATACCTGATTGGTTACAATCTTAACTAGACCAGGAGTCACCAACCTTTTGGACTTCAGGGACCACCAAACTCATAATTTTAAATCCTGTGGACCAGAGACCCTGGGAAAATCCCCCCCAAAGTCTGCTGGAAAATTCCCCACCCTGTTTTCCTACTTGTCGATGATTCTTTATTTGGGATCTCAGGATACTGTCTCCAGCTCCATTCTCAGGGGGAGACAGAGAGAGAGAGAGAAAGACTTTTGGCTTAATGCAAGGAAAGCAGCAGAAGCAGCAGAAATCTTTCTTTCTCTCCCCCAAACTCAGCCAGAAGTGAGTCTTTGTGAGATTGGCATGGTGTCAAAGATTCATTTCTGGTGGAGTTTGGGGGAGAGAAAGAAAGATTTTTGCTGCTTTCCTATATTCAGCCAAAAGCAGAAGAAGAAAGAAGTGGAAAGAAGCAACCCAGTGGCCAGGCGAGGTGCTTGGGGTGAGTGGGGCAAGTTCCCCCCTTCCATCATTTTCCCCTTCCCTTCACTACCACATGTTGTTCACAATGCAAGCAATGCAAGCCTTGTGTTCCTGTGGGCCATTTGGGCAGTGCAGCCTTGTGTTCCACACAGCCTGGATTAATAGCTTTGGGGGGTGCTTTGGGAGTGATATTTCTCTGCGGGCCACCAAAATGTTCTTGCAGACTACCAGTAGTCCCCGGCTCACTGGTTGGTGACCACTGAACTAGACTGTTCTCAAAATGGATAAAACTTCTGTTGTGATTCCCCATTGAAAATGATGTATGTTCTGTATAAAAATAGTAAACTCCAAATAACGCATTTCCTGACAGAACACTGGCGACGAAGGTGGGATTGTTCTAAAAGCAAGACTAAGCACGCGGTGATAAAGAATTCCAGACGGCAACACAATGGCTCGAAACAACACACCACCTGCACCTTTCAATCCCAACGAAGAGGATTGGGAATCCTATATAGACCGTTTCCAGATGTACTTGGAAAGCAATGAGATGGAAGGAATCTCAGATCAGCATAAGAGGGCTGTGTTCTTAACACACTGCGGGCCTAAAATCTTCAAGATGCCCAAGGCTCTAGCGAAGCCCTGAGATGTCAAGCAATTGACGTGGCCAGAATTACAGCGAATGCTTAAAGCTCACTACACTCCAATGGTGTCAAATCTCACAAGGTGACATGAATTCTACCGAAGAGACCAGAGACAAGGAGAGACCATCGCTGACTTCGCAGCAGCTCTCCGACAAATAGGGGGAGAGTGCGAATTCCTAAACCTAGATGAAGCAATGAGGGACTGAGTGGTGTTGGGCTTAAGAGACTCGACCACACAGAGCAAGTTACTAAACAAACCCTGTTAGGGATAACATTGTTCACCCTAACTGTTTTAGGTGAAATAATAACTATGAATCATAGTTAGTGTATGCAGCTTTAACTGTAAAATAGCAATTGTGGGTGTGGTTATGAAAACCATATAAAAGTAGCAAGGCTACAGCTTGCTCTCTCTCTCTCTGGCTTTGATGATCCCTGATTACTGCTTGGAAGCAAGACTGCATTGCTCGAACGGGAGAGAC
>BLBF01000039.1:2330148-2386579 GCA_015471245.1 Laticauda colubrina
AATAATAATAATAATAATAATAATAATAATAATAATAATAATAATAATAATAAAGTTGGCAATGTCTCTCCTTGCTTTTAATAGTCTATATTAACTTATTAATTTAGCTGGTTCTTTAGTCTGTCATATTCCCTTTCCATCACTAAAAAAAAAAAAGGTATAGGTTTCTCCCCTTTTACTGCTTTGAGTGTGACACCTCAATGATTAAAATATACCTTTATTCCCTCATCTTGATTCCCAATAAACCATTATTTTTAAGAAGTTACAATTATCATCATTACATCTTTTCATTTGGATTCCATGGCATATTTTTCCTCCTTGATTTATTGATATATTACCCTATTTTCTAAATATTTTTAATTGCAGAAATTCTTATTATCCCTTGTCACCCTGCAGAATTCCCTTTTTAATTCATCAACCATTATTTCTGAAAATACAATTTCTTTTCAACATTTTAATATTTCTGTATTTCTTTATTTCATGCATCTGTTTCTTACTGCTTCTCCTCACCCTCTTTTCCCCATATCTTTTCTCATTCCAATTTATATCCCTCTCTTTCTTAATATTTTCCTTTCCCCTTTTCTGCTGGGTCTTTCTGCCTTTCCTGACTTCACAGGTATTCCCCCTTTTGATTGCCCTCTTAAATCTCAACTTTTTAACCTTCCTTCTTTCCCCACTTCTTTGTAGTGTTCTTTGTGTTAATTGTCCATTTTAAAATGTCTTCTCCTTGAATCGACTCCTCCTCCTCTGAAGCTCTTTCTTCTTGTTCTTCAATCGCCATTTCCATTTTTTCTCACACAGAGCAAAGTGATTTGCCTCTTTCTTGTAGTAATTTTCTCATATTTTTAAGTTCCATTTTTAATTCCAGAAGATATATCATTCATTACACACTCTTATATTTTATGATCGTTAAAGTCCACAAAAAACCACTTTTACTTTCCTTCCTTCTTCTTTCAATTTTCTAAAGTTCTCAGTTATTCCAGCCCAGGGTCTATACCAAAAACATCAATCAATCCCACAGTCCAGTCTCCAATTTGTAAACTTTATTATTATTTTTTGACAATCTTAAGTCCAGCTTTATTTTATGCCTGTTTATTCCCAAAATATTTTAGTCCAATTTAGTTATATCTTTAGTTCCAGCTTCTTCCTTTCCCGGTTCAAAGCCACACTTAGCTGTCAAAAATATGTTCTTTTTTTCCCCTGTCCCTTTGTAATTTTGCCATTCACTTTTCTTTTCTTAAAAATTCCATGTTACCTTAATCCCAGGGTACTTTTGTTTAGTTATATTGCCCAGTTGTCTAAGTTCAGATGTTATCCACCTCTTTCTTCCCTTAAGATTCACAAATCTTAACCCAGCTGAGTACTCCTCTTTGGGGTGGCCATTTTAAACCACCACTGCAGTTGTTTTCGGGGGGAAAAAAACCAAGCCTAAGGGGGGACATGCGGGTCCCCTGAACCTGGCTTGCGGCTTCCCCTTATTCCGCTGCCCCTCCAAGGCAGCTTCAGCCCCTAATCATAATGACCGGGGCTCTCCAACGAAAGAGCACGGACCATAGCCACAGAGAGTCATGATCTATGGTCCATCAACGAGGAGGCTCCGCCTTCTTCCAGCTTTTTTATTATCTGTTTTGAATGGCTGGCAAATGTGATTTATCTCTGTCTCTATTGATAACTGATTTTCCAAGTTTCCAGGAATTTCCTAGCATATTTGATTTTTGCTTGGTCCAAGATGCTCATAATTTCCAAGTTGAAACAATGTTTGAGTTTGTCCATATATTGTGAGATGTGTTGTGAGATTGAGAACCAGGGACTCTGCAGTTCAACCCTGAGCTACATATATTCTTTTATATAAGAAACCATATTTCAGTTCTGTGTGCCACTCCATAACCTGCATCTTTCTTCCAAATACTCATTCAAAGATTTAACATATTAAATTTTTAAATGTAGATATACTGTCATGAAGTTTTTATTTATTTAATATTTTTTGGGTAGGAAAGTTTATCCTTCCTGGCTTCTCCAAATACCAGTAAATATAAAACTGGGGTTTTTGTTTTGGTTTTAGTAAAGGGAGCTTAATTAGCAATCTTGGATGCCTGCAGTTAAGAGTTGTTATTTTTTTAAAAAGGTGACACAAGTACTAGAAATTCTTCTTTCCCATTTCTGAGCTTGAAAGTTAATTGGATTATCCAGCAATCTTTACAACTAAATGGTATCCAGGAGTTTTAAAAAGAGATTTAAATTACTTGGCACCAATTGCACCTTCAGAAACAATCAAGATAATAGATGCCACCAATTTCCCTGTTATTGATTAAGTGTTTGGTTCCTATCTTTCGTTCAAACTATGCAAGTAAAGCAGGATAGCACAATTTTCCCTCAATTTAGCAGTATATATAGTTACATATTTTTATCCTGTAACTTTTGCTAGTTCTAGAGACTTCCAAACCATGGATCTCTTCTGAGGAACAATATTAGTGAATGTAGAAATATTTTATTTCGTCTGCATTTTTAAAAATACAAATCAGCCTAGTTGCTACTATGTAGCCACTATGTGATATTATTTCTTAAGCCCATGTCACACTGCACCAACGGATGCAAAGAGGCTGTAAAAAGGACAAAAAAGCTTGCCATCCGTTGGTTAACACGATGTACTCACTGCCTCCGTTTTGCTTCCTCTCTATCCGTCCAGCATCCGTCTATTGACGTTTCAATCGCTCAGAAAGTTTTGGGCTGCCCAAAACTTTTGCGCGGAAAATGTATCCAATTCGTCCATTATGCATCCATTACGCATCTGCTAGGCATCCGTTCTGCATCCATTCTGCATCCGTTCTGCATCCGCTATATCCGCTAGGCATCCGTTCTGCATCCGCGCAACTCGCATCTGCTTGGACACAGGGAGGAAGCGGAACGGACGCAGAACAGATGCAGAACGGATGCAGAATGGATGCCAAGCAGAAACAAAGCGTTTAAAATGGAAAAAACATCCGCAGAGGGGACCTATCTCGGATATTAAGATGTCTACAGGATGCATAGAGGATGCCTAGAGGATGCAAAGGGACACCTATACTGCCTATAAAAAGGGGGAGCAACACATCTGGATCTCACTTTCAGAACAGCAGCCCTGTGGTGCGGACCTCTGCAGCCTTCATCTGCCTCTTGTTCTTCCACAGCATCCAGTCATGTCCACCGTGGATCGTAACACAGTCCTTTTGGCAGTCACCATCCTTCTGCAACAGTGCGAAGCCATCTGCAGGCTCTGTGAACTCCACTATGGGAAGAAAAAGAGGCAGCCAAGAAGCCTCTGGGTACAAAGATGGTTCACCAGAAGAGCAGAGGATGGACTGTACAACAAGCTGATGGTGGAGCTCAGGAACGAAGACACTCGGGCGTTCCAGAACTTCATGAGGATGCCTCCAGCCATGTTTGACGAAGTTGTGCAGCGGCTGACACCCAGGTTGACCAAGCAGAGCACCAACTTCCACCCCAGCCTGGGCTGGGCTCAAGGTGGCATTGACTCTGCGCCACCTGGCCTGAGGGACCACCAACAGGAGCATGCAGTACGGCTGGAGGGTGCCACACAACACCATCAGCATTGTGGTCAGAGAAGTGGTGAGGCCATCATCGAAGAATACAAGGAGGAGCTCCTCCAGTGCCCCTCCACTGAAGAAGGATGGAAGAAAGTTGCAGAGCAGTGGTATCAGAAGTGGAACTTCCCCGACACCGTTGGAGCCATAAATGGAAAGCATGTGGCCTGCAAAGCGCCAGTCAAGTCGGGGTCCACTTATTTCAATTACAAGGGCTTCTTCAGCATCATCCTCTTTGCCATGGTCGATGCTGACTACAAGTTCATGTACATCTATGCTTCAGGCTACGGCGGCTCATCTTCAGATGCCCAGGTATACAATGCCAGTCACCTCAAGGAGGAGCTGGAACGCAACCTCATCGTGGGCTTCCCAGATCCAGAACCCCTGCCCAACGACACACAAGATGTGCCCTACTTCATCGTGGGGGATGACGCCTTCTCCCTCAGAACCTACCTCATGAATCCCTACACTTCCAAACTCCTCACCCATGAAGAGAAGATCTTCAACTACAGGCTGTCCAGGGCAAGGCGGGTGGTGGAGAACGCCTTTGGCATCCTGGACAACAGGTTCCAGGTACTTCTCACCACCATGCAGCATCGCCCAGAGACCATGAGGAGGGTCATGGAAGCTTGCTGCATCCTGCACAATCTCATGCGCACTTGCTACCCAGTCTTGCAGAACAGGCTCGTGGACCTCCAACAAGGCAATGGGGACATGGAGCCTGGGGAATGGAGGCAAGGACAAAACCTGATAGACACTGAGGATGTGCAAGGCCCCAACAGAGCCTCATGTGAAGGGAAGAAGCAGCACAACCTCCTGAAACACTGGTGCAACTCCCCAGCTGGAGCAGTGGTGTGGCAAGACAGAATGATAGATGATTAATGGATGCTTCCTTCAGCCTGTCTCATCACACGGATGAGATTGGGCCATGTATGTTGGGTGGGCCTACAATGAACAGGGCAT
This sequence comes from Laticauda colubrina, assembly GCA_015471245.1. NCBI lineage: Eukaryota > Metazoa > Chordata > Lepidosauria > Squamata > Elapidae > Laticauda > Laticauda colubrina. The sequence goes on from BLBF01000039.1 coordinate 2,334,693, forward strand.
TTAATAAAGAGTTGTGTTTATGTTGACATGTGTGGATGATTGATTACATTATTATTGATAATAAAGGGCCATAGGTGTGGCACCTGGGAGGGTGGACCATACAGTCCCACTATGCTTGCACTCGAGGTTTATCTATCCCACAGCTATTACCCATCCCAAAGGTATCCCTGCCCATCCCCCAGGTATCCCTGCCCAACCCACTGCTATCTTAACCCATCCCACAATCATGCAAAGGCTTAAACCATTTCTAAGAGTTTCCACCAAGACTTTATTAAAAAAAAGAAACGAAGCAAGTGTTTGAATCAAAAATAGACTTTATTAACAAGAAGCTATAAAACAAAAATGAGTCTCTGGCACTCCTCTTGGTCACTCAGTCTCAGGGGTGAAGGGTGCAGGTGCTGTGGAGGTGGCTGGTGCTGGAGTGCTTGTCGTCAGCTCCTCCAAAAGCAGAAGCAGCAGAAGCCCCAGCCCCAGAAGAGCGAGCCCGTGCTGCAGAAGCCCCAGCAGAACCAGAGTGAGGGCCAGGGGGCGGGATGGTAGCCCAGTCCCTCTTGCCAGGGCTGGCAGCAGATGGCTGAGGCTTGCTGTGCTTCAGCATGGTTGTGGGGTTGCTGGCTGGTAGGGAGGCTGGCAGGAAGGCTGGCAGGCAGGCAGGCACCAAGGCTGGTGGGCAGCAAGGCTGGCAGGCAGGCAGGCAGCAAGGCTGGCAGGGAGGCAGGCACCAAGGCAGGCAGCAAGGCTTGCAGGCAGGCAGGCACCAAGGCTGGCAGGAAGGCTGGCATGCAGGCATGCAAGCAGGCATCCACCAAGGCTGGAAGGAAGGCTGGCACCAAGGCTGGAAGGAAGGCTGTCAGGCATTCAGGCACCAAGGTTGGCAGGCAGGCATGAACCAAGGCTGGCAGGCAGACAGCAAGGCTGTCAGGGAGGCTATCAGGGAGGCTGTCAGGGAGGCTGGCAGCAAGGCTGGCAGCAAGGCTTGCAGCAAGGCTGGCAGCAAGGCTTGCAGGCAGACATGCAGGCAGGACAGGCAAGGCAGTCGATGTGTCTGGAAGCAGGTCTTTCCTCTGAATGGCGACCTGCTTCCGAGCTGCTTCTGGTATATCTGCGGGGCTTGCACAATGCATCCCCTCCACATGCGCAATTAATGCCAGGCATCCGCTAGGCTTCCGCTCTGCATCCGCTCTGCATCCGCTCTGCATCCGCTGCATCCGCTGTGCATCCGTTCTGCATCCGCTGTATCCGTTCCGCGTCTGCTTTGCTGAGGTCCCCCGGAAGCCTTGCAGATGTGCCATCCGCTCTCACCCGCTTCCATCCGCTGGGCTTCCGTTCCGCATCCGCTTTCCATCTGTCCTGCATCCTCCCCGCGTCCGTGTTATCCGCTCCGGTTATGCAAATTTTTGCCCCTTCTGAGAACGGATAACAACGGATGGAACATTTTTCTCATCCGTTGTGTCCATTTTGCATCTGTTGTGCGGTGTGACAGGGCCTTTATATAAATTTTTTTAAATTTTTCTTAGGGGTTTTCAAAACCAACCATACAAACAAACACAGCTGAGAGTATATACTTAAAATAGTTATGAACATGCATATTTCGGGAGACTGTATGTGTGTTTTTGTTACATCAAAACATACATGTGTTATCTAGGGTGACATAAAATACAACCAATGACATAAAGTGCTTAATTAAAATTAATGTATTGCTTTTTCTGTTTTTGGCTTTCTGATTAATGTTTTCTTCCTTGAATATGTTTCCACACTTTTATTTAGCCCTATAATATAATCAACTTGATTATTGGCCATGAGGTAAATACTTTTTGTAGGAAATGTATCATTAGCAATAATATTCTATTCTATTCTGAGCAAGCTAAGAGGCCATTTCAAAGAATTATTACATATGCAGATTCAGTAAAGCAAGACAAAGAAAAGTTTCTCATTTGATTTAATATTTTATAAAGTTAAAGGAAATGGGAGAAGGAAAAATCCAAGTTTAAACTGAAAATGATGTGGTAAGGATGATATAATTTTGAAAATAGATGGCTTCAAAAAAATTCCATTGAGGGATAGAAAAACAGGAACAGCATCATGAATTACCCAGACCTATGGAGCTCAGCCAACATAATTTTGTGACGATACTATAAAGCCCTCCATAAAAATACTAATGAGTGGTTCCTCAACTGCATCTGTGATAAAGACAATATTAAACAGAATTCACTGACCCAGCTGAATATTCTACCAATATGTAGATCTTTGTTTTACAGAATTAATAAAATCCAGAGAGCTAAATGGGAAAAAAAACCTGTCTTCACTAGATGAAAATGCAATTTAATGATAGAAGTATTAAAAATTCTAAGACCTCATTAGGCCTATGATGAAATATGTTCAGAAGGAATCATATTCAGAGAGGACTATTGCAAGGGAAAATACAAAGGATATCAAGAACAAGATCTTGATTATGAATTATTTACTCCTTTTGAGACATAACTAGGAAACTCAACAATTATCTTCAGAATAAAAGCATGCCACGATCAAACTCAGAACACAAATTCTGGCCAATAAGCTGATTTAAAAAGCCATGGTTATAAATCAACTTTTTTATAACTCATGGTTGTTTTAAAACACAACAGATTTTTAAAAAATCCTATACTAGTTTGTCATAAAATATGTTCAAATATTAACTTATGCACATAAAAGTATTATTTTTTTAGAATTTTACAAACAGAAAAATATTTGCTATTAATGAATGAATATCTATTATAGCCAAAGGCCAGATATAAAAGATAGAATCTGGCTTTGGCTATAATTGAGATTTCCTTCCTTCCTCCCTTTCCCCCTTTCTCCCTTCTTTCCACCCCCTCCCTCCCTCCCTCTCTCCCTTTCTTCTTCTATAAACAGCAGGTATCAGTATCCTGCTAATCTTGGCAGATTTTTTAAAAAACTAAGATTTGCATGTGGTTTCTCCCTGTTTGGGAGACTACCATAAAATCCCATGGCACCAGATTAGATTGGGTATTTGGAAAAACAACCCAGTCATAAAGGGCAACTATTTCCATATGATTGCCAAGAAATCTTAGACATGTCAACAGGAATTAAGCTCAGTTTGGGAGAGATCTCACCTTACCTCATGTTCTTTAAGCACATTTGGGTTAGTAAATTGCATCACAAGATTTGAAGAAGTACTAAGTAAGATTCCTGTACAAATGTACTCTAACCTTTGAGAAAGAGTGAATGAGCATGAGGTAATACAGTACAGGTACAAGATCAGATTTCTGATGTTGGAAGAGTTCCATAAAGCTGAAGCATGTTATGGATAGCTTCATAATTGGCATGCAATGCAAGTACTGTCATTATAGTTATTTCATAACAAATAATGTTATGCTGCTGATAACTAAGCTAGAAAATCTGCATTTCTCTGTTATATAAAATGGATAATATCCAAATGGATAATATGTCTTTTGGGAGGGCTATTAATTTAGAACATCATTCTATTTATAATCAATCAACAAAATGAATTACATATATGCAGTATACATTGGCACACCATCAGTTTTGTGAGTTTTGAATGTAGACTTATGAAATAATGATTTTCTTTTTTTAAATACAGTATAATTTTATTCCAGCTCTAATATTTAGGTAGCTTTTTCTAGGAAGAAAAAAAGCATTTTTGAAAGTCGTTCAACAGAAACTTCATACGCTTATGGTCTAGTTACACACTAACATATTTTGTTCACTGTTGAAATATGCATGTCATAACATCTGATTTATCATAAAAGTTGAATTTCATCGTCATAGAGTCTGTGAATACCAAGAGATAGACAGATACACACAAACAGACCTGCAATTACATACACCGTAACTAAATAAACACATATATTTATCAGTCTAACAATGCATTCAGATGGGTTAACAGAAATAAAGGTTTCAGAGATTTATACCTAAATACTGAAATGCTTATGTTGCTGTCTAAATTCACCAGCATTGACTCATAAATGTATCTAAGATTGATAATATTTTAAATAGAAGATGACATCTGATTGCATTCCATATTTTTCATGACATAAAGAACCAAAGACATAAGACAAAGTTATACAGAAATATCTGATTAAAAAGACCACCCAGGAATTGGAAATATGTGTTTGTAATGCTAATGGTGGCAGTTATTGTTGGGATATTAGAGGAAAGTACAAAGTGACCACTGTTTGGTTTCTTTAGCTGCATGGAGTTTATTTCTGTTCTTGATGTTATATTTTTGAATATTATCAGAAGAATATCGGGATACCTGTGTGAAAGATGCCTAAAGAATGATTTTTCTCCCTCTCTTTCCTTACGTGTCTGGAGCCAATGAATTAAATGCCTGTCTATATTATAGTAGTTTAGATATTGTTCAGTTGTGCAATTGTGCTTGAATAGAAATCTTTAACTGTTTTTTTTTGCATTCCTAAAGGAGTTAAAGTCAGAGGGGTCAGCATAAGGTAAGAAGAAAAGTTGCAAACATGACAGTATTTTTCAATACCTTTTGGAGAAAAAAAAAGCTTTTAAACAAAGAATCTGTCACTAATTATCACCAATTTAATTTTGTGTGCTATGCATTAATTTTGTTGCCCCAAATAATGCAAAAATTCAGCTATGGTGGGGAATATTTTTAGTTTAATTTTCCTTTTCCAGCATTTTCTTTTTAATGCTTTTTCATTGTCCAATGTATCATTTTCCATCCACATCTGTCCTGATCTAGAACACACCTTTTATCTTTCATTCTTGGAATTTGTCTGATCAAATATATAAACATACGGGCAAAAGTGATCAAGATTTATTTCACTTACCATAGTCTTCTTTCACTTTAATAAAGTGGTAATTTAATCCCAACTTGGATATACAGTAGACTCAAGGGGACACATTCAAATATATTCTCCATTTTCCAAAGAAGTCTAATGATATGAAGACTCATTTAAATACCCATAAAATCAAATAAATTCTATTGAGGTCATTTATGTAACTATAAACATTTGATTGTGTCAAGCAGCAAATCAAAGCTATCGTATCTGCATTTTCTAAATACACTCAAGTGACATCATTACTGAAGATTTACTTAAAGATTATGCTTCATTAGTACCCCTTAAGGGAAAAAAATATCTGAACATTTTCTGTGCACATTGGCAGAATTAAGAGGAAACTATCTGTGAGCACAGAATATTGCCTATTATTATTTACTAAAGACCTAATCCAGTGATGTCAGCATACAGTAGCACATTTTGAATGCTCCATTATCTGTGAAGACAGTTAATGATTATTTCAGCATCTGCCACTAGATTCTAAATAAGATTACAACCAAATAATGGCACACCTTTCTCTTTCTTTCTTTTTCCTACATACAAATATATAATTTGTGCAACCTACAGGCATTTAGGTATGCAGAGAAACAAAACAATCTGAAAGTTTTCCATGCTTGCACAATTGTTCATCAATAAACATGTTGCTAAAGAAGCACTGTTGAAAATTGTCCCATGATTTTCTTGTATATCTCTTAACATTTTACACAGAAATTATATCCAACAGAGAAATTTCAATAAGCAAGCTTTTCAATGCATTAAGAGGGATGGACATTCTTGTCAAGAAACTAATTTTTCCTGAAAAAATATCCTGTAAAAACTGTACCAAATTAATTCCATGGAGTTAGAGAATCAATTCTTATTGTAGATTTTCTGGCAGAGAAAATTTTAAAATAGCACTTGACAACTTCAGTCCAACTATGCATATTAAAGTTCTGTACACTTCATTGATTCTAAACATTTTTGCATCATTCCTTGATTAATGGTAAGCAATGATATGCTACAAAGAACTCAAGAAGTGACAGAATGTAGAGAAAGAATCCACACATCAAGTTTTCTAAAAATCTACCTTTGATTACTTCATCCTTGTCTTGCTTATTTCAGTTATTAGGTGGCATAACCTAATTTAAATGATCAAATAATTCGATATTAAACAATAATATAATGTGTTGAGTTTGTTTTTTTTCTGATTTCTTTTCTGATTTTTAATCTCTTTCTGATTTGGTTTAAAACAACTCTGTATAAAGCCAGGTATTGGCAATTTCAGTGTAACAACTGCCCTTGGCTAAATTTAAGCTTCTTGGCACAGATGTTTTAGTAAGAACTATCTCTTCCTTCACTTTGCCAGTTGCCTGGGGTAGAAAGACAAAATGTATATATGTGGGAGAAGATCAAAAAGAGAAAGAGGCTAACAGAAAGAGAGGGAAAGGATGCTCCAGAAAGTGAATATATTTTGCTTCTGGTCACACTGAGACCTGGAGAGCCCAAACTGGCCTATAAGAAATGTTGCTCAAGACCAGACTTATCCATACTGCAAAGAGTCTGCTCCCGTGAACTCCGCAATGAACTCAAAAAACATCTAGACAATGGAGAGAAGGATCTCTACATTGACTACTGCACAGATTGTATCAAAAGTAAGTCACACAACCCACAACTCCACATCCAGCTCTGCCTCATCCAACCCACCACCACTCAAAACTAGGCCTGCCCACCCCTAACTACCTCAATTCCAACTACAACTGGCCTTAAATGCAAGCTACTCAATGCAAGAAGCCTTCTGAATAAAATACCTGAATATCTCCTCTTACTAAATATGGCTAAATTCGACATCATATTTGTCTGTGAAACATGGCTCAATGCATCTGTCCCTGACTCCGTTACCACAGTAAGAGACTATCTGATCGTGAAATCTATAGAGGAGGTGTTGTTGTTATCTTCTATAAAAAGTCCTTACATCTAAAAAACATCCAAGTTACACAAGACCTTGCTCTTCCTGAGACCATCATCTGTAAACTGTCCTTAAATATCACATTTCAATTCTTACTGTTACAGACCCCCTGATTATGACATTGAACATGTAAACAAGCTAAATTCACTGCTAACATGGACAACATCCTGCCCACACACTTTTATCTTTCTTGGTGACTTCAATCTACTTCACATTAACTGGACACTAAACAAATGTAAAACTGAACCCATACATGCAACCTTCTACAATGTTGTAACAAACCTGGGACTGGAGCAACTAGTAACCAACAATACTAACAACTAACAACTGCCTCGATCTCATCTTCTGCAATAGTTTGAATTCAATTTACGGAATATAAATTAAAGAACCCTTTTCCAACAGTGACCACAGTATGATTGACTTTTGTCTCAACATATGTCCACACAAAAATCATCACAATGACAATAATCCCCAATTATAACTTCAAAAAAGGCAACAATGATCTTATAATCAACAATCTCTGATCCCTTGACTGGCAATTTCTATTCACTGGATGTAATATTATTGAAGACCATTGCAACATATTTTTACTTGAAGTCAAAAGAGTCATCAAACTATAGGTAACAATAAAAATTCCCAAAACCAGAAAAAACAGATTACCCATGACAATAAGGAAATTTCAATCCAAAAAGAGATCACTTTGGCAGAAAAACAAATCTGGTCATGTTGCCAACTTCAAAAGCTGATACAAAAATTTATGCCACCAGATAAAGACTGAATGTACTAATTATCACATAAAACAAGAGGAAAACCTTCTACTCACCAATTCCACTCACGCTTTTTACAATTTTGTAAACAACAAATGAAAAGACTCAAGGTCCATCCCACCCCTGCAAGGACCTAATGGCAAAGACTGCAATGATGACACCATTAAAGCCAACCTCTTTAACACATTCTTTGGTTCACTATTTGTAAACAGCAATGGATCATGCCCAGTATTTCCTAGTCGAACCACAGAAAACTACAATGATCTAATACATATCAATTTTACAGAAGATATTGTTGAAAAAGTACTGTGCAATCTAAAACCATCTCTATCTATTGGACCAGATGGAATATGAGCCCACTTCTTAAAAAAGCTATCCACTGCCATAGCCGAACCTCTAAACATGATCTTTGAAAAATCTTTCAAGATCAGCTCTTTGCCAAAACTATGGTCACAAGCCACAGTCATCCCCATCTTCAAAAAGGGAGAGCCCAGCCGAGTTGAAAATTACAGACCAATCTCTTTATGCTGCATCACCTGTAAAGTCATGGAATCCATCATCCTCCACTTAGAAACAAATAACCTACTCTCCAATAAACAATTTGGTTTAAAAAAAAAAACTATCCTGCAATCTGGAACTCTTACAGTGCAAAAATATATGGACCTCACAACTTGATCAGCGCAAAACAATAGACACAATCTACCTAGACTTCTGTAAAGCCTTTGATTCAGTGGTACATGACAAGCTACTCCTAAAACCGAAATCTTATGGTATCTCTGGACACCTGCATAACTGGATAGAAGCATTCCTGTCAAACAGACAACAGATGGTCAAAATTGGGAGCATCCTATCAAATTCTGTACCTGTCAACATTGGTATCCCCCAAGGCAGTGTTCTAGGACCAACTCTCTTCATACTCTACATAAATGACCTCTGTGATCATATTAATTGCAACTGTATCCTCTTCGCTGATGATGTAAAGCTATTCAATACCACAGATAATATTGCTACCCTTCAAAAAGACCTTGACTATGAATCAGAATGGTCAAACAAATGGCATCTTCAAATCTCAACAAATAAATGCTCTGTCTTACATATTGGCAAAAAAAAATCAAAAAATAAAATACAAGCTGAATAGTCAAAACCTTGCTGATGATCCAGATTCTGTCAAGAATCTTGGAGTACTCATCTCTAATGATCTAATTGCTAGAGCCCACTGTAACTACATAGCCAAAAAGGCATTAAGAGTTGTTAACCTAATCCTACGTACCTTTTTCTCTGGTAATATCACACTACTAACTGGAGCATACAAAATATTTGCTGGACTTATGCTTGAATACAGCTCATCAGTCTGGAACCCACTTTATGTATCTGATATGAACACACTTGAGAAAGTCCAGAAATATTTCAGAAGAAGAGTTCTCCACTCCTCTGCTCATCGCAGAATACCTTATGCCACCAGACTTGAAATTCTAGACCTAGACAATCTAGAATTATACCACCTTCGGTCCGATCTAAGTATAGTATATAAAATCATACATTGCAATGTCCTACCTGTCAATGAATACTTCAGCTTCAACCATAACAATACAAGAGCAAACAATAGATACAAACTCAAGGTAAACCACATCAAACTTGATTGCAGGAAATAATACAACTGAATACAACTTCAGCCACAGAGTGATCAATTTCTGGAATACTCTACCTGACTCTGTGGTTCTTCCCCAAACCCTAAAAACTTTAGCCTTAGACTTTCTACTATTGACCTCACCCCTTTCCTAAAGGATGTGCATAAGCGTACCAAATTGCCTACCGTCCCTATCCTATTGTTTCTTTTATTTTTCTTATATGTGTCCATGTATTCATAACTATGTTTTTACTTATACCTATTATCTTGTAAGCAATTGACACACCAAATAAAATAAAAAAATTAAGAAAAGAAAAGAGACAAGGCAAAGTAAAGTATCATATGGTCTGTAGATATTTTTAAAAAGCAGGCAAAAGCAGATCTTCATAAAAACTGGCAATAAACAGCAAAATTGAAGAATGATACAAAGATGCTAATTCTGGGTGCATAGGATTAAGTCTTAAGAACAAAAGCATCCAGAACTGAGAACAAAGGAACACACAAGTCCTGCCATGTAAAGAAGTTGAAGAAACAGTGAACCATCTAGTTAGCTGTTGTAAGAAGATTGTGCAAACTGACTACAAACAAAGGCATGACAAAGTAGCAAAAATGGTGCATTGGAAGATCTGAAAGAAACACCATTTGCCTGCAGGGAAGAACTAGTGGGACCACAAAATAGAGAAAGTCATAGAAAATGAAGAAGCAAAAGTGCTCTGGAAGGTACCAATAGTAATAGTCAATCCCCAACCACTTGAATACTATCAGCATTAACAAAAATCATCACCAGTCAATTGTAAAAGGCAGCTTAAACCTTGCGACATACCTATGACATCAATAAACAATATCTGCCTATCCCAGGTCCTTATGAAGGACTCAAGAGGTTGATAATAATGCCAAATACACTCTAAATATCTAGCTGACAACCATAGCAATGTGTGTATGCTCGGATGGGATAGGTTGAATGTGTATGAGGTTGGAGATGAGAGAGAGCTCCTGACATTGATAATTAATGCCGAAATGGCACAGGAGCTTGCTTCTTCATTTTCTCCTGATTGGGTGATTGGGCTGGGACCCACAAGCCAGTATAAACATGGCAATGAACAGGGAATGGGGGAAGGCTTGAAAGTGATGGGAGTAGGCTAAAAGACTCAACTCCAGGCCCTGATTTTCACAACTATTTGTTAATATATGTATATATTAATCACACAGTAAAACATACTGTGAATGTTCTAAAAGCTTTTGAACTGTAAAGTATATACATGACCAGACTGTGTCAGGATATAATTGCAACAAACAAACCAACAAGTAACTCTGCATAATCTATAGAAAGTGTGAGCGATAGAAAAAGTTGTGAATTGAAATCCAAGTCACCTAGCAGACATTAAAGCACAGAGTCTGTGAGTACACTACAAAGATATATATTCTAGAAGGAAATGAATTGCAATCCATAGAGATGGTCTATTCATGGTCAGTTTGTCCATATTATATAATCATCTTTTTTTATTTAAATAAATTTTATTGATTTTACAGTTAAAACAAATTGACAACACATACACAAATGAAAGAAAAGAGGAGAAAAAAGGAGTAGAAAGAAGAAAAAGACAGAAAACAATGAAAAACATGATCATTTTCAATAGTTTGTAGGATCTCTTTTTTTCTTTCCTTAATTTATGCCCTATACACACACCTAATCCTTACGTATATCTGTATATCACTCCTATGAATTTATCCTATTCTCTTTTGCCTTATAGTGTAAAGTCTATCTTTGGTCTAACCATTTATACCAGCAGTTCCAGCTATTGTAGTATATTGAGATGTTTTTATTTTTTAATGCCAGGGTTAATTTGTCCATTTCTGCACAGCTTGAAATTTTTTGAGTGATCATCTCCTCTGATGGAATATGAGGCTGCTTCCAACATTGGACAAAAGCTAATCTGGCCACTGTTAAAATGTGTATTTTGCTTTTTTTTTTTGGTATTTGTTTATCAAAAATCCCTAACAGAAAGGACTCTGGTTTGTACTCGATCTGTTCTTTTGTTATTTCTTCCAGCCAATTTCTAATTTTTTGCCAATATTTTTGGGCTTCTGTACAGGACCACCACATAAGAAAAAAAGTTCCCTCTTTTTTTTTTGCATTTCCAGCATTTCGGACTCATATTGAGGCACATCTTCGCTAATCTCAAAGGGGGAAGGTGCCATCTATAAAATATTTTATAGGCATTTTCTTTATATGCTGCCGATTTTGTAATCTTATTATTTCTACCCCATACCTTTTCCCATTCTATTAAAGTGATGTTACATCCAACATTCCTACTCCAGGCTATCATATTCCCTTCAACAATTTCTTCTTCTAATTCTACTTCTAATAAATAATTATAAAATTTTGTTTTATTTTTTTGCCTGAATTTAAACCATTTATATTATTTGAGAATAGTTTATTTTCTTCTTCCATTTCATGAATTCTTTTTTGCTCTTTGTCTTGTAATGACTCCAGTCTTTCCTTGTGCTTGAAGATGTATAGTTTCTTCTCTCTCCTGATGTAAATGAGTGTTCCCTTGATTTCCTAAAGTTCCTTCTTTATTTATGTGATAACCTTGATCTTCCTGAAAATTTGTTTCCAGTTCCTCCTTACTGCTCTGGTCTTCTGGACCTACCAGCCGTTCATAAAATTCCTGAGCCTTTTCCATGGAATCTATTTTAATTTTCCTTTCTTTCCAACATCCCCTCTAGGATTAACCATTTAAATGCGATTCTTTTCTGGTTTAAATAAGCTGCTAAGAATTTGAAATCTCGCCTTTGTTCTCTTACTCTTCTTGGTATTTGCTTAAGAATCAGAACTTCTTTACCTTTGTACATGATTGTTCTATCTCTGGACATCCTAAATATGATATCTCGGACACTCCTTCTTGCAAATCGTATATGGACTTCTCTTGAGCATTTATGGTGTCTCGCATAATTAGTGCTGACCTTATAAACTTCATCAAACTCCCTTAGGATGTCATCTTTATCCTTTTCCAATAATCCAGCCAGTATTTATGCCATTAATTGCTCCAAGTCTTCTTCCTTGGATTCCTCTATATTTTGGAATCTGAAGTATGTAGCCATCTTGTCCACCTCTTGGTGTACCAGTGAGTCCTCCATTTCTTTACTCACATTCTTTAATTCTTCATCTACCCTTTCTAGTTTCCTTTCGGTTCATTCCATCCTTTTCTCTACCTCTTTTATTGTTGCTTCATTTTTCTCCAAGGCCTGCTGTAATATTCCAATTTTGTTCTCTACTTTAGAGATGTCTGTTTTCATTTCTGCTTTTAATTTCCCCATCTCCTCTTTTAGTTCATTGATATCTGCTTTTGTCTCGTTATGGTTTTTCATCATTGTTTCTTGCAGCTTTGTCATCGATTCCTGTAAGGTCAGCAAAATTGATTGAATGTTGGCATTTGAGACATTGGCTTGTTTCTCCACTGGTAGTGTTTCTTCTTTGGTTTTTTGTGCCATGGGCAAAGCTGTTGCCAATGTGGTTGTTAATGTCGGGGTGGCCTTTCTTCCAATTTTCAAAGCAGTAGTAGTTGTGGAAGTCATTTCTTTTAAGATTTGTTTCTGTTGTTGAACTATGTTAATTATATTGTCCCAGATTAACATTCAGTGTTATAACCCCTATATTAAGATTGACCAGTATCTAATTGCTTAATCTGTCTATTTGCTGGATGGCTGTGTTCTTAATTAGTTACTGGAGTATATATATTATTTTAGATCCAAATTCTAAATCACATATATAATTTTGTAGGATTTATCCTCAACCTCTATACAACACTTCATATGATAAATATATATATGATAAATATTATGTCAAATCCAACTATATTTAAATATTATAAATATATATGTGTATTTATCTAACCTTATCTTAAATATTAAATATTCTTAAACACAAACAATATTACTTTCATCCCAAGTGGATTAATTATGCTCACACAATAAATTGTAATATTGAAATATAAAATCCTATACTTATTAATTAAATAATTCTTCATGTTCTTACTATTTTCCCTATATATCTAGTCAAAGTATAACTATAACTATTATTAATGAGTTCATTCTATTAATTCAATTATTTAACAATCTAATATAACAATCATATCATCAAAAAGTAGTTAAAAAAGAAGAAAAAAATTGAGTAAATGTATACAGAAAAAAGGGAATAGGAAAAGGGAAAAGAAGGATTTTGAAGTAAGTTTTCCATCTCTAAATTTAAGAGCTCTCACTCCAAACGTACCGGAAGTGGGGAGGTAAAAAGTGCTGAATAATGACTACAATTAAGCGGTATCTTTCAAATCTTCCAATTTTGCTTTTTATCTTAACGTTCCTAAGATCAATTTTCCTGATTTCCTTCAAATACGATCACCTCCTCAATTAGGAGGTTCTCCCAAAGGTCTATTAAGCAGTTTATATCAGATATATTGTTGCAATAACTTCAGGGTTTCTAAGTATCATATATAGGGCCACACTGTCTCTTTTCCGTCCGCTTTGATCCTCTTCCCGTCTCCGCTTTAGTAAAGGCCCTGTACCACTGCACTTACGGATGCAAAGAGGATGTAAAATGTTAAAAAAAGCTTGCCATCCATTGGAAAATGCTATGCATCCGTTGTGTACTCATTGCATATGTGTTTCATACGCTCTATCCATTGAGCATACGTCCACTGTGATTTCATCCATGCAAGAAGTTTTGAGCTGCACAAAACTTTGTGAACAGATTAACTTTCCGCCGTGTATGATGTAAATCCATGACATACGAGCAACAAATGTTCTATGTCCATTTATCATCCGTTAAATGTCCGCTGTATCCTCTCTGCATCCTCTGGGTATCCTCGCAACTCACATCCACTGCAGCTGAAAATGGAAAGAGGGAGGAAAGAAAGGGTACATGGAACGTCTATACATTGTTAGTAGCATGGAAATAGAAAGGATGCATTTGCATCCGATATACATCCGCGTGGCATCCCCTTTCTTTCCTTTAGATGTATGTGATGCATCCGCTTCATCCACTATGCGTCCACTTCAAAATTCTCCCCCAGAACCCCTTCTGAGGTGTCATCTGCTTCCATCCTCTAGGCTTCCTATGAACATCCATTTAACATCCCTGCTACATACTACCCATGTCCATTCTTTTCCGTTCTTTTCCGTTCTGTTTATGCAAATTTTTGCCACTTTTTGAAGCGGATGACAACGGATGGAGCCACCCCCGAAATTTTACTCGTCCGTTGTGTCCTTTATGCATACGTTTTGCATCCATCGGCCAGTGGGACCTAGCCTTAAAGTCTATCAGAATAAAAATCAGATGGATTATTCCGAGTCCTCCACAACTTCCTCTTTCCAGCTGGTAGTTTCCCGATCTCATAAACTTCCCTTTTTACTCATTATTGTCCACACTTTCTCTTCTGTCTGCCAAATCTTTTAACTTTCACTTGTCTCACCTCCGCTTTTTAGCTGCTTTCCTTTCAGGCTTCAAACAGACACTCGTAATAGCCTTGCAAAAGTCTATAACTTTTCCAATCTTCCTCTCCGGTGCTAAATTCCTCTACCACACTCTTCCCCAACGATCTCACAAACTGTCACTTACTTGCTTTTTACATCGGCTGCAGTTCGGACTTCGAAGCCGCCATTGAAAGGAGGTTGTTTCTTGCTCATTGGGTTCTGGAGGGCTCCTCTTCACTGCAGGGGGTTTGCTTTTCCCACACTGCAGCCCGAGCCTCCCCCACACCAGCATGAATCTCTCCAGGACTCGAGCACCCTCAAAGGATTGCACCAACCGCAAAAAGAGAATAACTGAAACCACGAACGGGCTTCTGCACCTCTGTTCGTCCTTGTCTTGCCACTGGAAGTCGAGAATCCCAATTCCTATATAATCATCTTTTTAAAATGATCATTGATAAAGTGATTTGCCTGCTAAATTCACATATATTCAGATTGTTCCAATTTTCACCACTAAAATTAGCGCCCATTTTTTTTCATAAAGGAAGAATACTAATAAACCTGTCCTCTATTCTGGTATGAATAATGATCCTTGCTAGGGTGCTAGTATTACCACTACTATTATTAACATTTACATCCTTCTTTTGCTTATATAAGCACTCCCATTATCCTGCAACTATAAAATTAAATATAAAACAAGCTTCACAACAAAACTATCCGATGTTCCAAACATATCAATTTTCTGTGATTGCAAAATATTGCTTTGGAATCTTCCCAATGTTGAATTATGCATACATCTCATCTGCTATTGAGTTACAAGGTTAAAAAAAGCGAAAACATTTTTTTTGAATACTGATTTACAGAACACTATGTGTTTCTGTACTTCAGCATCTATATTATAAGAACTGTAAAATTAAAGAAATGAATACCTTTAAAAACCTACAAAACAACTGATTTTTCATACCCTGTGCTTTTCAGAACTGATATTCAATTATATTTGTGAACTAGATGTATATAAAATTCTGAACTAGGAAAAAAAGGATGTATTTCATCATTGGAAAAAAGAAAGAAGCCACATTTTGAAATGAAAGTTTATAAACTGGATTGGATCCACATTGTTCATTTTTTCTTCTTTATCACTCTAACAAACATGTTTGAAACATGGGAACAAATTCATCAACAGTCATATGAGAAATGTAAAGCCACTTTCCCAGAATCATGATTTTCATTGTGTTGACTATGTCAAATTCTGTCTGAACAATTGACTGAAGATGATAGTAAAGTCAAAAGAACTGGCAGTCACATGAAAATTAAACTTTGTGGTTGATTAGTTTGTAAACCCCATTTAAAAATATCTTGTTGGAGATACTAGCCTGTATAACAGTTTACTCTTTTGAACTAAAACCTTTCATTTTTTAAAATGGTGATTGAAGCAAAACCTACCTTTCGGGAATGGATTTCTTTCACGTACAATGGAAGTAGAAATTCAGATATCCCTTCAAGTCGAATTCCTTTTTTGGTGACTCTGAGATTTCCCATTCCATCCTGGAAATGATAATACACAAATGTGTCTATTCATGGCTTATTTGGGAAGCTAAACACTATAAACAATGCACTATTTCCCCCCATTAAAGTTTGTCTAGAAGGCAAATTTTAAAAATAGGAGAAATAAAAAACTTTGCTTGATAACACAAGATGCATATTGCACAATATTTATTGTTTGTCCATTGACTACAGAGCATAATTACAAATCATTCAGCAGATACATTTGGGGGTATAATTTAAAGAACTCATGTTCCTATGCCTTATCTCATCACAGAAGTAACGTGTATGGATCTGTATGTATTAGCCACCTTTAGCCTGAAAGTCAGCATTGAAACTATAAAAAAGAAAGGGGAAGAAAAGCCATACAAAATTCATCAGGCCTTAATGCAACCTTTCATATGGATTCTTCATTGACACTGGGTCATCTTTCACTCCAGTAGTGATTTGGAGGAAAGTAAAAAAATCAGGGCCTGAGACCCTGCCTTCTAGTTTACCGTGAAATATATCTTTCTCTGTACTTTGTACTTGTCCTCCTTCCATTTCAGATATGGATGGAATACTTCTACTACTTCCTATCAGAAGAACAGCATTTTTTCTTCATTACTTCACAAATAGGATGAACTAAAAAGGACTGGAGAAAGAAAATGGCCAGAGTTTGAACCTGGGAAGCCATCATCTGGCCAAGCTCCTTCTTCCCTACTTTTCAAATATCTAACTGAGAACAGGAGGAAGAGGAAGTTGCTACAGTTGTCACTAAAGTAGCAGATTATTTGGAAGCAGCAACAGAGAAAGAGATAGCATAACATAGGGACAATGGCTACTCCATCTTTTGCTTTCTCTTCCCTTCTATGCTCCTCTTCTGTTATAACTCCTATTGGGATCCACATCCACATCCAAGCTGGACAAGGAGAGATTCAAAAGTGGTGTCCAAAGGAGACATCTTCACAGCCTGTAGTCTGTTACCAAGGAAATATAGCAAGACTATGTTGGCAAACACATATGACATCTGTTTTTTAATTAGAATGATGAAAAACAATATAATAATTTTTATGCAGAATTGGACAGGACTAGAGGAATTAAGTTAAAAAACTGAAGGTGAAATTCAGATTTCTTGTCTCTATAACTGTCTGTTGAGAGTTCTCCCTTTTCTAGATAATATTTCAAGGTATTTCTTCCACATTATTTGTCTTATAACTGGATAAAACATCAATAGAGTACTGACATTTATATATTGCATGATTGCTGTGCAAACTATAAGTCAGTTTCATGAACAGCATAATAAAATTCAAAACCAGACTCAGTGTCCTCCTGTTTCAAAACAGTAGAAGCATGGGCCCTTACTCCTTTCCATCAGAAACATCAATTAACCTTATCAATCAACATCAATCTATCAACCAATCAGTGTTATTCTGGCCTCTGTCTAATTCCAAGAGTTTGTTAATATGATTCATATTATAATAACAAAGAAGAGATATATAGTTTTAATGCAAATACAACAATTAGAGAGAAGACCCCTGATTTCTCAGGCTTTCTGTTCCCTTGTGTGGCTTCATAAACCCTGTCAGGCTCCCTGACAGATTGGCATTTGCCACATGATTATGTTTTTCATCTGGGAATAGAAGTGGGCCTCAGATTTATGCAGAGCATCTCAGATTATTTTTTTTGCAAAAGGGTCTATAAGGGTATTTCAAATGTTGCTGTAGAAGAGGAGGTAGAGAAAGACATAGTCAAATGTTTCTGTCTCACTTGTCCCATGTGGCCGAGTATTTTACTGAGAACTGGAACAGCGTGCTTTTTCCTATTCCAGGAATCTTTGAATAAAGGACTTTTTAAAAAGCCACACTTTGTGGTATTGTGAATTCTCACAGTTCATCTTGTAAACAGGAGAGTCAAGTTCAACCCTTGACGATATATTGTGTAACCTGAGGAACATGTGACAAATTCAACTTTTATATTTGCAGGACTCAATTTTAGTATTTCTGGATATCAGTTGTCAGAAAATCTTTGTTTTAGTGTCACCTTGTTTGTTGCAACCTATTTTCACTACCATCTGGGAAGAAAAACACTCTGATGCATGGAAGAGAATGATGCATGGAAGAGAAGGTTTCTTCTTTCTTCTAAAGAGAAAGACAAAATTTTTTGTGCATGTTCAATATTAACAATCTTTATAATTTTGAAATTTCTCATAAGTAGTGTCACTGCATGATCAAGTGTGATGAGGTAGAGAGGATTGCCACTCACATGCATCTTTTTAACAATATACATATGGAAAAATTACTTTTGATAGGCTATTGTTTCTTAGAGACTGTTTCAGGATTATATGTATGTATCATTCTCTACAAAACCTCAATGTAAATGCTATTGTTAATCAGGATAGTTATAATAAAAATGATTATTCATTTATGTTTGTGTGTCTTGTTGGGTATATTTACAATCAGCAGATATCTTATACCCACAATTCTTTCTTAAGCTGGTGGTTATGCACAAGCTCACACTGAAGGGAAGTCAGTCAGTAATCTTCAACTCATGACCTATGATTTAGT
The DNA here is from genome assembly GCA_015471245.1 of Laticauda colubrina. Taxonomy (NCBI): domain Eukaryota; kingdom Metazoa; phylum Chordata; class Lepidosauria; order Squamata; family Elapidae; genus Laticauda; species Laticauda colubrina. Next base: position 2,353,415 of record BLBF01000039.1, read on the forward strand.
GATAATTCAACATTATGATGGATTCCCCATAAGGTACTTATGATCCAGTTCTGAAGACTCAATGGCCATCTCCATCCCTCACCCATGGTTATGTTTTAGGTGGTTGGCAACTAAACTGCATTTATGGTTATTTGCAGTGCTCTGTGGTCACACCAAAAATTGGGTATTCTTAATGACCACAGATTCCCTTAACAACCATGATGATTCATTTAATGACTACCACAAAAAAGATCATAACATCAGGTCAGTCACTTTATGACCATCATAACTTATGATAATAACATACAGGCTACATTAAAGTCATGTCAAGGGCTACCTGTAGACTTCTTAAATTAATTTATACTATTGTCTTTTTTAGATTTTTCTTTAATTTCTCAGTCTTGCCTAATATTCACAAATTCATTTATGGTGTCCAAGCTAACCACACACAAAAAAGCCAAACTCTGCTTAATTTTGAAGTCTGTACAGATTAGGCCAGGTGATGACACATCAGAGAACTTAACTATTCTTACCTAATCAACAAAAAGCTACAATGGATCAATATAATTTCTTTATGTATTAAGTCACAAAAAAACTTCAATGGAAATGCAAATATTGATAAAAAATGATGACTTTTATTATTGGTGTACTGATTAAGTCAATCAAAAGGCACTGAAAACCTGAACGGCTTCCTCCAACACTTGAATAGAATACCCCAAACTTCCAGGGCTTCCGGAATGGGAGCACAGAGAAGGCATGCAAAATTGATCCTGGCAGTTCGGGTCATTCTGGAGATGATCAGGGAATGCATAACCAGTAAACAAAATATCCCTTATTGCAGTCAGACAGCACAAGCCAACACAATATTTCCTGAAACAAAGATGACACTTTCTTCTGCCCCAGATATAAAAGTCAACTGAATCTTATTTCACTATTGGCTGCAAGACAGCATCTCCTGCACCATCCAAGTGCAGCAAAATAGATTTAGGGCTCATAGCTGGCTATATCATTTCAGTTTCAAGTCTGGATTAGAAAGACTGTTATTTAGCTAGGCATTTTAGACAGTCTTTATTGAGACTTAGACTGTTTAATACATCATCCATTTCAGACATTAAGATCTATGTGAAAACTTTTTTCTCTCTCATTAAAAAAATAAATAAAATATGGCCTAGGAAAAGCAACAGTATGAAAAATGATGAAGTTCATGAGGATTCAATCATATTACTTCTGCCAATACCAAAGAACCTTTAAAGCTTTTGGATTGAAAAAAAATGTGAAGATTGACAAACATTTCTAAGGACTTGCTAAAAGGATTTCATATACAGAGATCACATGCAAATCAAAGAGCAAAAAAAGTAAATAAGATTGGCATAGGGAGATTGGAAGAGAACCAGTTTAATTCTAGGATTATCTCTTCCAGCAACAAGGAAATAGAAAGTTCTAAGAAATTTTTTTTCCTTTATTCAGTAAAGGAAACTAATAAAGTAGCATTATGGTTACCATTCCCAGTTGCAATGTATAGCTGTGAAAGTTGGACCATAAGGAAAGCTAAGTGCCAAAGAACTGAGGCTTTTGAACTATGGTGTTAGAGAAGACTCCTGCAACTCCCTTGGACTGCAAGGAGATCAAACCAGTCAGTTGTAGAGGAGATAACCTGACTGCTCTTTAGAAGGCCAGATACTGAAGATGAAATTCAAATACTTTGCCCACGTAATGAGAAGGAACAACACACTGGAGAAAGGCCTAATGCTAGGAATGATTGAGGTAAAAGAAGAATGGGATAACAGAGAATGAAGTGCCTGGGTGGAGTCACTGAAGCAGTTGGCATGAGCTTAAATGGATTCCAGGAGATAGTAGAGGACAGGAAGACCTGAAGGAATGTTGTCCATAGGGTTGTGATGAGTTGGACACTACCTCGTGCTAACAACATGGTTACTATTACTCAGAGCAGAAAGACAAGTTAAATGAAAACCAATAGTAAATTCTTCTTATGTGGATAATTAAATGATCTTGAGAAGATCATGACAACATGAAAAGAGTAGCATTCTGATGTTCATACAACTTATATTCAAGTATATTTCACAAAAGTTATATGGGTAAAGATAAAGCATACAAGTATTACTTGTCATTTAAAACATGTTCACTATTCCAATAGTGCAGGAGTGTCAAACTTGCATCGTCATTGCATCATCATGTGATGTATCATGATTTTTCCCCCTTTGCTAAACTGGGCGTGGGTATGGCCAGCACGTGATGTATCCAACTTGTGGGCCACGACTTTAGACAGCCCTGCAATAGTGAAATAGCAGCTGTGGTTAGGAGGGCCTCTGTATAGCTTCATCTTGTGCACTAGTTGTGCCCTTTCCTAGCTCAACAGGCCCTGCTAGCAGTCACTCATGCCATTGCCACTCCAGAATGGACTATTGTAATATGCTCTACATGGTGCTATCCTTGAAGAGAGTCTGGAAGCTTCAGTTCATATGATGCACAATGCAGAAGCACAGGCGTAGTGTGTCTACACCTAGAAAGGTATGTCTACACCTAGAATAGTACACATTATACCCCTGCTCCATGAGCTGCTTTGGTTGCCAGTTTGTTTTTCAGTCCATTTAAAGGTGCTAATTTTAATCTTTAAAACTTCCATGGCACGGGAACAGGCTAGCTGAGCAACTACTTTTCTCCACTTATAGTAGCCTGCTGCATCATATCTTGTGGAGAAGAGGGATCTACGTTCAATTGATCCCAGGAGATGTGCCTTCCCTACTGTGGTGCCTGCCTTATCCTTCCTCCCTAAAATCAATTGGTCCTACCCCTTTTGATTGTCCAAAATTCCCTCAAGACCTGGTTGTGTGAACAGACCTGGGTATCTATAGAACCAGATACTTGACCAGATGGCTCCATTGTTGGGGAGGCATTTCTGTCTCCCTTTCTTCCACTCCCTCTCTCTCTGCTTCTTTGTCTCTTTTACACATACACATACATACACACAAACACACATTATATTCCTTCCACTCATCATTCCCCTGTGACTCTTGGCAAGGTTTTTCAAAAATGATTTGTTATTGCCAACTTCCTAGAGAATGTGACAAGCTCAGAGTTATCTATTTTATTCTCAAGGTGGGACTAGAATTTTCTGCTCCTGGTTTCTAGCCTGATGACTTAAACCTTAATTCTCCTGATATATCTGCATTCTGAATTTGTGTTTAGTGTAATCAGTGTTCACAATGAAACAGACTTCTGAAACTGTTTGGAATAACTAATATTTGGAATACTATTTTAACAGCCAAATTGGATAATATTAAGATATATTAATTTACATATATTTATTATCTACAGTATTCATAATAGATACTAAATGGCCAAGAATGATCTTGTAGGGTATATTCAAGGAGGCTTACCATGAAAATTTCTATTTGAAGACATTCTACTTGATTACAAAGTGACATCTTATATTCCAATTTTAGATGTATACATGAGCATGCAATTATGTACTATGTTAAATATATACTCCATAAATGGGGACCCTATTGATATTAATTAACAGACAGTTTATCTAGAGAAATATATCTACTATTTTCAGATTTCTAGTTGGATAATAAAGTAAACAATAAGAATATATTATTGTAATTATCAGTAATGTGTCCTACACACATTATTTTTGTTAGGAAAAATAAAGAATCTTGACAGCTATCTCACTATTAATTGCACATTCCACCAATGACACAATTGTTATTTAATAACTGTAGATGCTGCAATTGTTCTGACTTTTTAAATCAATAATGTAAAATTATTGATACTACTGCTGGATAAGATGAATTATTACATTCATGCTGATGTAATTGCAGTGCCCTCAGAAATTATTTTTCATGTATTACCTATAATTGGATGAAAGCTGGTCTCTTAAATTCATGATTCATTTCAAAAGAAAAAAAATGGCTTGGAGTTCTTGTGGTGTTAGTCTTTAAAAAGTTATATTGTCACAGACAGATGGAGGAAAAACATTAATATTGTGCAGTAGGCAATTGCTTCCCCCCCGATGTATGTTAGTAAAAACATGAAATACAAAATATCAAAAAGATTATGAAATTCATTATATGTGAAACTAGTATATTAAAATGCCATATCCAAGGAAAAAAAGATCTATACATTCATTTGTACATGAAAAGCAGAAAATATGTCATGTTAATGCAGCTCAAAACCTGGATTATATCTTGTATATATATTTTCATTATCAGTGATTGCATATTGAAATGATTTTTTGAAACAGATTTTGAATTAAAGATGGTTTTATCAGTCTGTTCCCAGTCTACAACACATTTTATTCAAATAATCCATCAGACCTATTTGTACATCAGTTTCAGCTTATTTATCAGCATATCAGTTTCTTTTTGAGAACATTTTTGCTCTCTTTCTGCATTTTTCTGAGAAACATAAGCCTACATGCATGCATTAGTCTCAGAAGTGCAAACCAAGGTGTTCCCTTTAGAAAAGCAGAGTCAGTGGAATCTTTCAGCATCTGTTATTTGAACTACATAGTAGACCTGTCACCTACTAAAATAATGCCTTCAGTTGTGAGTTTCTAGTAATTCAAATGTTGCTGATTGTTTCATAATGCACACATCAGCCTTCATTTACTGTGTGGTCTACAGTGGTGCAGAAGGGAAAGGATAATAACAAAGATGACACTGTCAGTTCAATGCAATACTGAAACATTTAAACATTGCAAGTTTCCTTTAATCCCTGACCATGCATGCCAATCTCAGATATTTATTCTCTCTCTCTCTCTTTCCCACTCCATCCCTCCCTCCCTCTCTTCTAAAGATCAATATTGGAATGCACCATGAAAATTTTCTTGTTTTAAATATCTTGGTCTCAAATTTACAGGACTGGCAGAACAATATTAGCATGTTTGTGCTTATCAAAGATGTTCTTCTATATGGCATCTCAAACTTGTGGAACCTTAAACAACTCAAACTGCTTATCATTACCCACATGAATGGGGACCTAGACCTTCTGTTCTAAGGGCAAGTGAAATCTGAGCCTGCAGAGGGAACCAGCTACCAGTCCTGATGCAGAAGATCCAGTGACAGCTCAGTTGTTTGCTCTGCTCTGCCTCTCCTTCTCCACCCTCTGGAAGCAAGGTTTTCCCAGAGGTGGTATTCAGCAGGTTCTGACCAGTTCTGGAGAACTGGTAGTGGAAATTTTGAGTAGTTCAGAGAACTGACAAATACTACCTCTGACTGGCCCTGCCCCCATCTATTCTCTGCCTCCTGAGTCCCAGCTGATCAGCTGGGTCTTCTTTTGTTGCCCTGCCCAGGAAAATGGACCTGGAAAGCAGGTTAATGCTTCTCCTGGGGAGGGAATGGGATTTTGCAGTAACCTTTACCTACCATGCCCACCATGCCACGCCCACCAATACATTCCACACCAACCAAACCACGCTCACAGAACCGGTAGTAAAAAAAATTGAATCCCACCACTGGTTTGTTCCTTTATAAGAACAGTTACCACCTGGTTCTTGAGCAGGCATTTCGGGATGGTAGAGTAAGAACTGTTAGAAATCAGGATGGATTTATGTTCCTTGATATTTTAAACTGAATAAGATGTTCTTATATGGTGCTTATATGGTGCAAGACTGAAATGGTATATAACAAACGAACAAAATAAAAAAGTCAATCCAACAACTAAGAACGATGAGTTATTTGTATATCAGCAGCAGCCAAGAGAGTTATTACAGAACGTTATTCTGTAACGTTATTACGGAAAGGCAAATTGACACTTGATGTGTAGCAATGCATTGTTGATGAGTGTTCTTTTTCTTTTGTGTGAACAGATGTTTTTTGGCAAGGAAGAGGATTTGTAAGCAACCCAGTGAAATGTTGTCAAGTTGTTTAGTGTCCAAATATATAGCTTAATGCAATCTTTCATTTTTTTTAAAAAAAAACTTGCATATATTATATGTACTATTTATCATTCTAATAATTTATATTATTTGATAATTTTTGAAAAATGCAGGAAAGGAAACATTTTGGTTGTTTTGGTTAAGGAAAGAATTTGTATTTTCCTAAGAGGAGGGGAAGAGATTTCCCAAGGGCAAAAATCAGTAGTTCAAAATATTCGAAGATAGACCCATCACTTATCAAAAAGTAACAGAATAGGGTGTGTGTGTGTGTATGTGTGCATGTGTGCGTGCACATGTGTGTGTGTATGTGTGTGTGTTTTGAAGAGGTTTAAAGGAAAAAATTTCTGGGGACTTTTCAAAGATTGAGATATTAGAGATGCAAAGCAAAAGCAGAAGATCTTACTTCCATCTGTTAAATGCATGCAGATGTTTTAATTGGGAATGATATGATGAGGTGCTGTTTGATGAGCCAGAGAACAGAATCTATCACTCTTTTCAAAACATTGAAATAATTTAGTAAAATATTATTTTTATGATGAATATTATTCAGCCAAAATTGGACAATCTGATTATATGTATATATGCATAACAAAAGCAGAATGGCTATGCTTCCTCTCAGAAAACTGGCCTGGAAAAGCAAATTGCACACTGAAGATAGAAACAGACAAGACAATTGGCTCATCAGACTGTTTAGATGAATATAATGATTTTAATCCTGCTGCATCTGAAGGAAAAATATGGGACCCAAGCGCATTTAAATTTGATTATATTGTGATGCAATTTGCAACTCAAACTGTGTGCATAAAATGTACAGAAGCCATATATGTTAGAGAAAAGTACAGACAAACTATGTCGTATGTAAAAATTATTATACTTATATAATAATACATCAGGGGTTTAGGTAAATGAAGAAAAGGACTTCCAGTAGCTGTACTGGGATATTACAAAAATGCTAACTTAATTTAATGACACATTAAATTGATTAACCTTCACTTGAGAAGTAAAAAAAAATGCACTTGTCAAATGTGATATAGAAGTTACCCCTAACTCTGAACTATCTGTTAAACTAATTACCTTTCTTTTGACTTTATTAAGATTATTCCTTTGTTACTAATGTTTGTCTTGAAAGTTGATGACACTAATACTTTTTCACAAAATGTAGACAATTAACTACATCAAGAAAATGGCATTAGTTATGACTATTCAATAACATTTACACCTGATCATACACAAAAACAAATGAGTTACAGGCATTGGACAGATATAATAAAAAAGGACAAATAAAGATAGCATAAATGCATAATTGCGAAATACTATTGAAATTGTGAGTTTTTAACACCCAAGTCTTTTAACATCACTCTGAACAACATACTCTGTTGTAATTTAGAATGAAATTTTTAGGAGATGACTTATCATTTTCTTAAGATAAAAATCTAAAATATTGGTTCAAAAATAGTACATCGTATAATAGATTAAATTGTGAATTATCTTTCTTTTGGTCTTTAAAAATGCAGCATTGTGTACATATGTGTGTGTGTATGTGTGTGTGTGTGTGTGTGTATCTAATTTTACATTCTCTGAAATAGGGAAAGCCTTTGAAATTCCACTGATTCTTTCTTTCTGTCAATATATGGGCAATGAGAATACAAGTGCCTGATATGGTTTCATCTAGTGGAGATAGTATATGGAAGAACAGGACAGAATAATCCTGAGGAATAGGAGCCACAACCAAGACAATAATCAGATAAAAAAAAAAAAAACTGAGTCCAGGGAAGAAATATAATTTGATACAGCCTCTTAGATACAACAATCCCTGAAGATAAAGAGAAGAAGAGGGAAAGGGTGTACAGATTCTCTTACTATAAAAATATTATAGTAAAAGTAATATTACCTTGCATTCTTTCTTTTCCCGGTTTGCTCTACTTTGGATGGCCCACAACTCCTGAAATATGGAAAAACATTTCTGCCATCACCCAAGCCCAAATCCCAACCAATGCAATTTTTTAAATATAGTATGTTTCAAAATTTTATTTTAGAGATACATCAACATCCCAAGTTCTCCCCACTCAATACATATTATTTGTCTCTTTAGTTGTTTCACTGACTTATTATAACTAAAATGTTCTTATAAGTTTTCTATAAATATTCTATATAGTTAAATAAACATAGCTGAAAATACAACCTTGTAAAAAATCAAAGCTAGATACACAAGTCTTGCAACTTTACCCACTTTTTAAAACTGTCATGCTTGGAAAAGATAAGGAAAAGTTAAAAGAGAATAAGTGAAGTATTTCAAGGGATTTATCTATATTTTCCCAGATCAATGTTAAGGCTATCTTCTTTGCTGCTACAAGCATTAGAGTTTGTCCTAACCTGTCCTTGAATCCAAATGTATTTGTATTAGTTTTAATTTATCATGTCAAGTTCTCTGACATTCATTGTGAATTTCATTGATTCGCTAAAAGTATGTATCCCTCATTGGTTTATAACCAAAAATAAATATTCAGCTGTAACTGTGTAACAAATATGACAAAATTTATAACAGTCTACCAGCAGTGAAACAGAAAAGAACCTTATTGAAATGAAAAAGCTAAGTGCCTTCATTTCTATATTTTAGGGGTTGAATATAATCTATATTTTACTGCTGTGAATACATAAACATAGTGTTTTGAAAAAGCAGTGCATAAAGAGTGAAGGACTTGGGAAACTATTGCTAAAGAACTAGCCATTAAGTTTACCATTTTAAATTTTCCTATACATATTCTGTGACACATTTTGTCTAAGTCCTGAACACAAAGGAAATGACAATAATTTGGTATCTTGAAGTCTCAAAAGTAAGTGCATATTGAAACTTAAGCTTTGATTACCATTACATTTATTATTTCAAAGGTAATGTTTGTTCCTTCAAAATCTAAAGGGTGATCAGCTTCTAGTGAAAAAAAAGAGTAGGAATTTTTTTGCCAGGTCTATCTCAGCATTCCTTAGATTTTATTTATTTTTATTTTATTTTGATTTGTCAATTGCTTACAAGATAATAGGTTTAAGTATAAACATAGTTATGAATACATGGATATATATAAGAGAAATAAAAGAAACAATAGGACAGGGACAGTAGGCACGTTGGTGCGCTTATGCACACCCCCTACAGACCTCTTAGGAAAGGGGTGAAGTCAATGGTAGACAGGGTCAATAGTAGACAGTCGATGGGATGGCTGAGGATTTTTGTTAGTTCATTTTAAACTGTTAAAGAAGCCCATTATCCAATGTTAAAAATAATGGCTATTCACAGCTAATGAATTGTTCTTCAGGGTGGCAACAAATAATGACACATACACTGGCTTCCTACTACTACTACTTACGCTACTTAGATGTGCCCCTAATCTTCTCACTCATGTCTTCCAATGATATGTTCATCACCACTGTTATTTGAATCCACCCACCTTACTCCTGATCCTTGCTTCATCTTCTCTATCCTTCCATCTTTCCCAGCAGGTTGTGAATAATATGTGGGTAATTTAATCCTGGCCATTTTTGTCCTGAGTGGAAAATCCCATTTTTCTAAGCACATTCCACATTTTGATGTGATTGACACAACTGAAGGTTTTTCTACAGGCAATGAAAACATATTGATTTGTTTTGCTTGTTATTCTTTGGCTTTTTAAATTATCCAGTATGAAACATAAATATTGTGTTGTGTTTCTCAGCTTTTGTAAAGCCAGCTCAAATATCAGACATCTCTATCTCCTTGTTGGTGTAAAGATATGTGGAAATGACCATTGGAGACTGTTCTGTCCTGAGAATAGAAGTACTCAAGTCCAGTGTTCATCAAACAGCTCTTTATTCTTAACTAATTCAGTGACTTCAAAACAGAACATTGCCGGAGCCGCGGCAGCCCTTTTTATAGCGGCGGCTTGTGGCCAATGACAGCTCTTTAAGTTTTCCCGGCATCAGGTGGGCCAATTGCAACAGTACTTTACTAACCAATCCTATCGCGGCCTGCTCGGCCAATCAGATTAAGGTATTTGAAGTATTCCAATTCTTATACACAACACCCCTCCCCTCTTGGTTTCGTCCAATGTGCATAATGTAGTCATGCAGGTAGGTGGGGCTTTTGCAGGTCCTACTTGACCTGCACAGCTCAGTCTCAGCGTGGTCTTCCCTTGGTTCGGTCAGGATTGCCTTTTCTCCGTGTCTTCTCCATGGAACCTCCTGGATGGGTGAGTCAGCCTTGCCGCTCCCGCCCGGGTCTCTTGGGCTGGTTGAGTTGGCTCTGCTGCTCCCTCCTGTTCTGTTTGGGTTGGTCGGGCTGGCCTGGCTGCCTTCTTCCTGGAAGGCCTCACCTCGCTTCCCTGCTACTGGTTCTCTTCTCCGGAGGTTGTCTATGGGTAAGTGCTCTTTTTGTCTTACTGGGGGTTCTAATTTGGGTTTGTGTTGTGCCTTTTGTTGTGTTATTGGTGGTTCTTCTCTCCTTTTTTATTATTTTGTGTTCCCCCCCCCCTCCTTGGTTGTTTTTGGATTGTTTGTTGGGGGTGGTATTTGCGGTGGTGCTTCAGAGCTAGGTAGGTTAGTGTTGCGTTCCAATGTCCATTGTGTTCCAATGTCCTAGAGCGAAGCTGGTCAATGTGTTGTTTCCATGTTCTGCCATCATCTAGTTCTAGTCGGTATGAACGTGGTCCTGTAATTTGTGTAATTGTGGCTGGAAGCCATAATGGGCCCCCAGTGAGATTTTTGGTGTAGACTAGGTTTCCAGTGGTAAAGGAGCGGTATTTACTTGAGGAGTCAGGGTTTTTTTCAGAAGTGTAGGTGGCGTGTAATCTATCTAGATTAGGAATGCAATTTTCTGCCCATGAGGAGTTCTGCTGGGCTTTTGTTAGTGGTTTTGCTATGGGTGATATGCTGAATTGTTAACAGTTTGTTTATATTGGATGTCCCCAGTGTCCAGTTTGCCTAGGCCTTCTTTTGTATAACGAACCATGCATTCAGCTCGTCCATTTGAAGCCAGATGAGCCAGCGCCGTTAGGGCATGTTGGATGCCTTGTGCAGCTAGGTATTGCTCGAAAGTTAAGGCAGTAAATTGGGGGCCATTGTCAGATACTACTACATCTGGCAGTCCATGTGTTGCAAAGAGTTTGTTCAATTGTTTTATAACTGCTTCAGTAGTTCTGGACACCATAAGAATAACCTCTAGCCAGTTTGAATAAGCAACAACAATTATCAAATATATATTCCCTTTCTTTGGCCCAGCAAAATCAATATGGAGTGTCGACCAGGGGCCTCTGGGAGTTTCCCATTCTAGGACTGGTGCAAAAGGGGGGGTAGGACTTGATTTCTGGCAGTCATGGCATGTTGCCCCCCATTGTTCAATGTCTTTGTCCAGCCCTGGTCACCAGACGTAACTCCTGGCCAGGGCTTTCATTTTTATTATGCCCAGGTGTCTCTCGTGCAATATGCACAATACTTCCTCCTGCAATTTGTTGGGAATTACCACCCTGTCCCCTCACAGTATACAACCCTTTTCAAGGGACAGTTCAGTCTCCGGGTGCGAAAAGGCTTAAAAGTCTTTCCTCTATCCTCATCCGGCCAGCCCTTACCTACCCAATGCAGAATCCGAGCTGTCAGCGGGTCTTTCGCGGTAGCTTTAGCGACGTCTGCTGCGGTTAGTTGCAGATTCGGCCATGTCTCTATCTGAAGGGTGGAGATGGTGGGAGTTTGGGTCATCTTCTTTGTCGGGCAGAGGGGAAAGGCTTAAGGCATCCGCATGGATGATGGTTTTTCTTGGGCGATGTATGAGTAATTGTAATTATATGCAGTGAGGAATTCTGACCATCTCGTCATCCTTGGCGATAGGATGTTCGGGGTTGGTTTGTTCCCTACCAGAATTCCTCGCAGGGGTTTGTGGTCTGTGATTACAGAAAATGTCCTACCATAGAGGTATTAGTGGAATCTCTTGATGCCTGCTATGATGGCGAGGGCTTCTCAGTCAAATTGGCTGTAGTTCCTTTCAGATTTCGACAGCGTTGTAGAATAGAAGGCGATTGGTGCTTCTCTGCTGTCTGGTAGCTTGTGGCTCAGTATGGTGCTGATTCCAAAAGGTGATGCATCACAGGTGACCATCAGTGGCAGGGTGTTGCTATATTGTATTTAAACAGTGTTGGGTGTTAATAAGTCCTTAATGTTTTGGAATGCTGCTTGTTCTCAGTGGCCCCAATTCCAGATAGTTTTTTTTATCTAAACCCAATGTAATGGCTCTGCTACGGTTGCCTTTTGGGGCAGAAAGACATTGTAGAAGTTAATGAGACCTAAGAATGCCTGTAAGTTTGTTTTGTTCTTAGGTCTGGGTGTGTCTTTAATTGCTTTTTCTTTTTTTTCAGTGGGGTGTATCCCTTTCTCATCTATAAGGTAGCCTAAGAATTCGACTTGATTGGTGGCTAATTGACATTTTTCTTTTTTGACTTTAAGCCCCACTTCCCACTGAATTCCCACTGAAGATTCCCACTGAATCTTTGCAAGACTTCTCTCAGTCTGTCTTCTAATTAATGTTTGTTTTTTGCGGATACTAATACATCGTCAAAATAAGGAATAACCCCTTTTAGTCCATTTAGAAGGCGCTCCATGAGGCTTTGGAAAATGCCTGGGGCAATGCTAACACCAAATTGAAGTCTGTCGCATTTGAATGCCCCTCTGTGCGTGACTGCAGTCTGTGCTTCTGCAGTTTCGGGGTCAACCAACAGCTGTTGGTATGCTTGCGTGAGATCAAGTTTCACGAAAAATTTTCCTCACCCTAATGAATGCAACAGATGTTGAACTACTGGAACAGGGTACGCACTTTGATCATGGTTGACAGTTGTCAGAGGAAGTACTTCAGCGTGGTTTTTGAATTCTATTAGGAAATTTCCAAGACCCACTATCGGGATTCAGTTTCCCTGGTAATCTTTGAGTATTAGGCTTTGCTGTTCCAGTTCTCTTTGCTTAAGGTCTGGTATCAGATTTGTGATGGTGTTCCATGATACCATTGACAGGTATGATCCGGAGTCTACTTCCATTTCAGAGGGCTTTCCTTCAATTTTTATGTTTATTCGGACTTTTTTTGCGTTTGCTGCCCTGACATTTCCTATGATTATTGTTTGGTGTGTTTCTTCTTTGTCGTTCATTTGCCGGCTACTGTTCTCTCAGTTCCATCAGCTTCCGGCTTGTCTATTTCTGTTTCTGGGGGGGAGGGGTGCTGCCACGTCTTTTTGGACTATAGCTCTTTTTGTTCCGGCAGACTCTTGCAATGTGCCCCCATTTCTCACAAAATCTGCAAATGGCATCCAGGAATCTGCATTCAGAGCATGGGTTGTCCCCTCCGCATCCAGCACACTGGAATTCTCGCCTCCTTTCACTTTTTTCCCACCAATTCCTTTCCAACTGAAACCTATGTATGTCTTCATTGTCATCATCGGTGTTGCTCGGGGAGTCGAGGTCTTCATGGTGGGCAGTCACGGTGGTTTGTTTTTGTGTTCCCTCCACCTTCTTCTCTCAAGCTTGGTTCTGTGGTTCTGGATTTGTTTAGTTTATTTGGAGCATAGTGGCTACGGATTTCTTGGCTGTTTCAACGGCGGTGGCTTCTGCGATGGCCTCAGCCACTGTGATATTCAGTCTGTTTAGTAGCTTGCTTTGGAGTGTAGCGTCCTTCAATCTGAGGACCACACGGTCTCTCATGGCTTCATCCATGTTGAGAAACTCGCAGGCTCCTCCAATATCTCTTAGGGCTGCTATGAAATGTACGATGCTCCCGTCTTCTTGTTGATCTCGCTTGTAGAATTTATGTCTTCTGATAAGATTGGAGACCACAGGTGCATAATAGGCTCGTAGCATTCGGTTTAAATCTGGCCATGCCATTTTTTTTACATCCCGCGATTTGGCTAACGCGTTGGCCATCTTGAAAATGGTAGGGCCACAGTGCATGAGGAATACGGCTCTCTTCCTCTGGTCGGTTATTCCTTGTAGCTCATTGCTTTCTAGAAACATCAGGAAGCGGTCAGTGTATGACTCCCAATCTTTTTCAGCTGGGTTGAACGGTGCGGGCGGCACATTGTTACCGGCCATTTTGGTTGCTTGGTTCTTGTTGCTGCGTGCTTCGGTCTTGCTCTTCTAAAATGATCCCACCTTCGTCGCCAGTGTTCTGTCCTGAGAATAGAAGTACTCAAGACCAGTGTTCATCAAACAGCTCTTTATTCTTAACTAATTCAGTGACTTCGTAACAGAACATTGCCGGAGCCGCATCAGCCCTTTTTATAACGGCTGCTTACGGCTTGCGGCCAATGACAGCTCTTTAAGTTTTCCCACCATCAGGCGGGCCAATTACAACAGTACTTTACTAACCAATCCTATTGTGGCCTGCTCGGCCAATCAGATTAAGGTATTTGGAGTATTCCAATTCTTATACACAACACCAACAAGAAAATGAAACACTCAAAAAGGCAGTTAGCCCATAGCAGGAGTGTGGTTGCACAAGAGGCTTAGGAAAGAAGTCTATTTTGTCTATTTTGAAGTCTATAAAGGGATTACGAGAAGTATTTTCAGACTTGCAAGATTCTATTGATGTAACCTTACAATAAAGTAGAATTAGCTCATCTAGTCATGTTTCCTGTCTGTTTTACCTTTAATAGTCAATTTAATAGTCAATCCTACATATCATTACAATAGGACTCTAATCGATGGATGATCTTAAATATAATTTTGTCAGTATGTGAATTAAATCTATTGTATAATAGTTTGTACACTGTGTTAAGTCTCTTTTTTGGATACTGGAATTTGACTTTAACCACTTCCAAACTTTTGGTCATTGTGTTCTTCTCCAGACTTGTAGTTATATCTTAGTTAAAGCTTTTACAGATTCCTTTCCTGTGCTTGCTGTGGTTATTCAATCAGTTTGTGTAGCCTTCTAACTTGGAAAGGACTAGAGTTCTGATTTAAATTTATCATTTCAAGAAGTTCTTGTAAACAGGGAAAATATTCTAGTATCCCATACCATGGATGTTGACCTTTTCTGTACAGTATTTCAGTTCACCCCGTCCATTTTTGTTTGATCTCCTTTGAATCAGTTACTATCTGTCCACTAGTGTCCTTTAGTGCACCAACAAAAAGATGAAACCTCTTGGTTCTGAAGAAGTAGGAGGTGACATTTTAAGTATATATTATGACATTTATCTATTTTTTAAAAATGTATATCTGCCCAACTTAGAACATAACTCTAAGTGGCTCACAACAATAATAAAAGCACAAAAACTGTAAAAACTACTAAGCCAGCTACAGAGAAATCAGGATTTGCTTTCAAGTCCAATTCAAGATAAAGTTCTTGCTGTGCAGAGAAATTATCCTGCATTTTTTTCCTACCACTTATCACTCAATTCAATAAAAATAAAGGTCCTTTTCAAACTTCCTTCCAAGAAGAAGAGAATTATGATGAATTGATGAATTAGATAGAATTTGTTATGCTCTTACTTATTTTACTATGAGATTGCAAATATGGCTTTATGTATATTGTCTGTTTCATTGTGTACTCAAGAGCTGTATTATTGCATAAATAAACAAACTGTATAGGGAAAAGGGCATAAGATGATAAAACAATATTCTCGAACATGCACTTCTGATTGTGATTTAAAATGATCTGACCAGGTCAGTATATATAATGACTATAATTGCCTTAATTAATTCCTTTAATAACATTTAATTCACTATAATTGTTTTAATCCATCCATTCATTATTTATTTAGACTTTATGTACTGCAAACTACTAAAGCTTCTTAGCCATTTAAAATAAACTGCTCCTAAATAATAATAATAAAAATATGTTATTAACAAGGTATTAAAAAATGTCCTGAAGAGAAACCAATTCTGGCCTTTCATCAGGAAAGGCAAGTTTAGGAACTTGTTGTTCAAAACACTAATTAAAATTAAATGGCCCACCCTGGCCATGCCATCCTAGCCTTCCGAGGTCAAACACAACCCTGATGTGGCCCTCAATGAAATTGAGTTTGACACTCCTGGGTTAGATGCTTATGCTAGCAGACTTCTCTTCTAAAATAAGCAGGAGATTGCTTAATTCTGTTCATAAGGAAGACTGAAATTAATACTATTGTTTATTGATATTACATTATTACCGTGCTTCTCCAACAATACGTCCTCCCCCAATAGGAAGACCCAGCATGTTTTATTGGCATAAAATCAAATTAAGCCCCTCCCCCCAAATTAAGGCCTATATTAAACATGCGAAATGGGGGGGAATGGTGGGGAGGGCTTGCCGTTAGAAAGTCCTTTTGTTGCAAACCCGGATATGGTGCTGCCTTCATTGACTTTGGCATTGGTGGGGCACTTCATATCGTGAGACCTTCCTACACCATTGCTTTCCCTTCTCCCTTGCTGCCGCGGCATTTAGAGCAATGCTGCAGCATTTGGCGCAGCCACGCACAGCCAGCCAGGGCTCCTCCCTGCCACCGGAGCCTGGCAGAGACACTCAGCTTCAGGTGCTCCTATTGCTGCTTTCCCTTTGCTTTCGAAGGTAAAGCCAATTATTTTAAAAATGACGCCCTACTAAAACAAAGTCTCCCCTGCACTGTGGCCCCGGGAGATTCACCTCCCCATGTAGGGTTGGGCTGCCCTCTTGGGCAGGGAAGGCTATATTGTAGTAGGGCATCGTTTTTAAAATAATTGGCTTTACCTTCAAAAGCAAAGGGAAAGTGGCGACAGGAGTGCCTGAAGCTGAGTGTATCTGCTGGGCTCCAGTTGCAGGGAGAAGCCCTGGCTGGCTGTGCATGGCTGCGTCAAATACCATGGCATTGCTCTAAATGCCGTGGCAGCAAGGGAGAAGAGAAAGCAATGGTGGAGGAAGGTCTCATGATACGAAGTGCCCCACCAACTCCGAGATAAACATCCAAGCTGTCGCTGCCCGACCACATGAGGTTGCAAGGGGGGGAATTAAGTCACCCCTGAAAAGACAGCCTAACCGTTTTTTTCAGGGGTAAAAAAAAAATAAGGCCCAGCCTTATTATGTGAGAAACACTGTATACATTATAATTGCTATATATTCTACCATTTAATTGTTAATGTGCTTTTTGTAGTTTTAATTTTTGATTGTAAATCATTTGGTCATATTTCCAGTTCAGGATATTGAACTGGGAAATTCAGCACTTGCTCTCTTATAATCTTTGGAGACGTGTATTTCTCCTTTTTCTTCCTTTGTTATGCAACTGCAAAATAACAAGTAGACAAGCTCCTCTCTCTCATTCTCCTCAGATCATCATTTTTTTTAGTATTTACTATTATTAATTTGCTTTTAGTATTGTTATTCAGAAGAAATTTATTTTAAACAGCTAAACGACTTCAGTAATTTGCATTATACAAAGTCTAAATAAATAACTTTTCAAAACCTCAGTCCAAAAATTCTGTATAGATCTATTCATTACTATGCAAGCACAGTACATCCAAATCTAGGCAAACATTTGCATAAGTTAAAAGAAGAGGAAAATATGCATTGCCTGAAGTCCCAACTGACTCTTCTCACAAATTCTCTTTTGGACAAGAGTCACATAGAATCTGTTTCTATGTTCTTTGAAATAAATGACTACTGCCAAGCATCACTCATCACTTATTCTTCAGTGCTATTTACTATT
Source organism: Laticauda colubrina (assembly GCA_015471245.1). Taxonomy (NCBI): domain Eukaryota; kingdom Metazoa; phylum Chordata; class Lepidosauria; order Squamata; family Elapidae; genus Laticauda; species Laticauda colubrina. The sequence continues at coordinate 2,370,950 of BLBF01000039.1, forward strand.
AAGTATTTATTTGATTAAGCCTATTACTATTAAGTATTTATTTGATTAAATATTGGATATAAAATACTGAACAAATATTGGATACTGGGCTCATTTTGAACTTCACATTCCACATTGCAAAGCATTACAGTTCTTCATTGTTTTATTATACTCTGTAGTTATAGACCAGATTGGACAAACTGTCAGAAATGCTGTTAAGAGCCATTAATTTCATAGTGTTGAAATAATCCATTGAATCACCAGTTTTCTCTGAGTAGTCTTGTCTTTTGATTAACTTTGAGGAAATGTTTTCTCAATCTTCTGCCCCAGTGCTGCCATTTTTATTCAAAAAAGGATGAGAATGTAGAAAAAATTGCCCTTTAATTGCTTATTTTTGTTTTTTTCTTCCTCTATTTTCAGTTAGGAAGATGAAATTTTTTTCTCCAGATGTCAGATGTTATGTCAACTCCAATTCCATCAGGCAAGAGTTATGCTTCAATATATCATTATTTCAGTGTCTATTTGAAATTAGAGAGTCTATGTAACAAATGTACAAGGGATCTTTGGCAATTAAAATTCCCATTTGCTCAATGGGAAAAGACTGTAATTGTTGCACTTGTTGCATCCTATAGTGTACCTTATAGGATGTGTGTATTTAATGTGTGCGTTTAAAAGACAGATGCACAGACAAGTGCCTAAAACTTGGATTAGTGTGTCCGAGCAATAATACAAAGTTTATTTTTATATATTCATTTACTCTATAAAATTACTTAAGATTGTTAAGAAAGAAAAAAATAAATGAGAAAAGAGGCAGGTATGCACTGAGCAACTATTACCTTTTAATTTTAATTATTTTATTTCTGTTTTAACTGCCTTCTGTTGAAATACAGTATTTCTATGGATTTTATGCTGTAATTGTATACCACTGAGGGTCTCTCTTTTTTAGACCAACTTATCAAGGCAAGAGTTTGCTTTTCAGCCTTGTGCACACTAAGCAATACGTGAGTTCACACATTGAACAAACTGCAGTGTGACAATGACTCACCAAACCTTATAGTAATTGAAGTCATAAAAGCTGCCACTGAACCAGACTATCTATTACGATATCATCACTTCTAAAAGCTAGACAGGAAAGTTGTGGCCAGGGGTTCCCTAACTGACCCCTCAAGGCACTGATCACAGCCAATAGTTCATAAGGGAAGTTACAAACTTTATAGTGTCTTGAAGCTGCAATAGAATTCACAACCATAGGTCAAACACACTATTCCAGGCCCATTAACAACCTGGATTGTGAAAAGAGTCTGAGGCATCTGTATCACTGGTATGGGCTGGATGTACTAAGGGAGGCTCATTCAATTTCATTGTACACATGTTGTGCATTGACAATAAAGGTTTAAACTTTATCTGTATCACTGGAATGGGGGAGGCTGTTCCAGAAGCCAGGAAGGCCCATTTCCAAGGCCCACTAAGAGGTCCTTTCATTGTAGGACTTGAAGCACGATTAACCTATCAGATCGAGTGAGATGAGCAGAAATCATCAGAAATGCAGCAGTCGGTTCCTACAAGCCACCCGGCCCCATGACACATAGGGTTTTAAAGAAGACAAACAGCACTTTGAATTTATTCATCTTATTTAACATATTGATATTGCATCGATCTCTCAAGTGACTCTGGGTGCCACACAACAAAGCTAAAAACATAAATAAATAATAAAGTATAATTAAATAAATAAAAACAAATTAATATGCTCTCTTTTTTGTAATTTTAAAGTTAACAATTTATTAATATAAATTAATATATGATAATATTTTAATATTTATAATGTTATTAATAAAAAACAGAATGAAAAAGAGATTAGGGAAACACATAATTAATTACCAGGACTCATTTTTCTTTTTTCATTCTTTTTTGGGGGGGAGGGGAGTTTAAATCTTCAATTTGATCTGTCCTTTTTTTGCTTCTCTTTAAGAATATTTTAAACTTAGCTTTTCATACAAGTTATCCCCAGGGAAAATTTTATTCAAATTTACAAGTATTTTATCCTTTGTCATATATGTAATGTTGTTAAATGTGTTTCTGTCCGTGCTTTTAGTCTAATAAATGCATTTAAGCCCCTGTCACACAGCACCAATGGATGGAAAGAGGATATAAAACAGAGAGAAACACTTGCCATCCATTGGTTAACACGATGCTTCCATTCTGTACTCACATTTCATCTGCTCAAAAAGTTTTGAGCTGCACAAAACTTTTTGAGCGGAAAATGTATCCAACGCGTCCGTTCTGCAACCGCTAAGCATACGGGGAACATCCGTTAGACATCCGTCGTCATCCGCTGTGCATCCGCTATATCCGCTAGGCATCCGCTGCACATCTGCGCAACTTGCATCTGCTCCAGCGGAAAACGGACACAGGGAGGAAGCAAAACGGACGCAGAATGGACATGCAGCGTTAGTAGCACAGACGGAGAAAGGATGAAAGTGGATGCGGAAAAAACGTTCACAAAGGGGACGTATCTCGGATATTTAGGATGTCTGCAGGATGCCTAGAGGATGCAAAAGGACACCGAGCGGAAAACCTATATTTCCTATAAAAAGGGGGAGGAACTCACCTGGATCTCGCTTTCAGTCCAGAAGCCCTGCGGTGCAGACCTCTTCAGCCTTCATCTTGCTCTTGCTCTTCCACAGCATCCAGTCATCACCACCATGGATCGTCACACACTCCTTTTGGTAGCCACTATTGTTCTACAACAGTGCGAAGCCATCTACAGGCTCTTTCACCTGTTCTACGTGAAGAAAAGGAGGCGGCCAAGAAGTGTCTGGGTCCGAAGATGGATCACCAGAAGAGCAGAGTACGGACTGTATAACAAGCTGATGGTGGAGCTGAGGAACGAAGACCCTCGTGCATTCCAGAGCTTCATGAGGATGCCGCCAGCCATGTTTGACGAAGTTCTGGAGCGGCAGAGACCCAGGTTGACCAAGGCAAACACCAACTTCCATCCCAGCCTGGACCCTGGACTGAAGGTGGCACTGACTCTGCGGCACCTGGCCTCTGGGACCACATACAGAAACATGCAGTATTCCTGGAGGGTGCCACACAACACCATCAGCATTGTGGTCAGAGAAGTGGTGCAGGCCATCATCGAAGAATACCAGGAGGAGCAGTGGTATCAGAGGTGGAACTTCCCCTACACCGTTGGAGCCATAGATGGCAAGCACGTGGCCTGAAAAGCTCCAGCCAAGTCAGGGTCCACTTATCACAACTACAAGGGCTTCTTCAGCATCATCCTCTTCGCCATGGTCGATGCTGACTACAAGTTCATGTACATCGATGCTTCAGGCAACGGGTCATGTTCAGATGCCCAGGTATACAACGCCAGTCACCACAAGGAAGGGCTGGAACGCAACCTCATCATGAGCTTCCCAGAACCAGACCCCCTGCCCAACGATACACAAGATGTTCCCTACTTCATTGTGGGGGATGACGCCTTCTCCCTCAGAACCTACCTCATGAAGCCCTACATCTCCAGATGCCTCACCCATGAAGAGAGGATCTTCAACTACAGGCTGTCCAGGGCAAGGCGGGGGATGGAGAACGCCTTTGGCATCCTGGCCAACAGGTTCCAGGTACTTCTCACCACCATGCAGCATCGTCCACAGACCATGAGGAGGGTCATGGAAGCTTGCTGCATCCTGCACAATCTCATGTGCACCCGCTACCCAGTGTTGCGGAACAGGCTCATGGACCTCCAACAAGGCAATGGGGACATGGAGCCTGGGGAATGGAGGCAAGGGTGAAACCTGATAGATACTGTGGATGTGCAAGGCCCCAACAGAGCTTCACGTGAAGGGAAGAAGCAGCGCAACCTCCTGAAACACTGCTGCAACTCCCCAGCTGGAGCAGTGGAGTGGCAAGACAGGATGGTAGATGCTTAATGGATGCTTCCTTCAGCCTGTCTCATCACACTGATGAGGTTGTGCCATGTATATTTAGTGGCCCTACAATGAACAGGGCATTTAATAAAGAGTTGTGTTTACGTTGAAATGTGTGGATCAATGATTACATTGTTTTTGATAATAAAGGGCCAAAGTGTGGCACCTGGGAGGATGGACCATACAGTCCCACTATGCTTGCACTGGAGGCTTATCTATCCTACTGCTATTCTTACCCATCCCACAGCTATTACCCATACCACAGGTATCCCTGCCCATCCCACTGCTATCCTAACCCATCCCACAGCTATTACCCATCCAACAGGTATCCTAACCCATCCCACAGCTATTACCCATCCAACAGGTATCCTAACCCATCCCACAGCTATTACCCATCCCAAAGGTATCCCTGCCCATCTCACAGCTATCCTTACCCATCCCACAAGCATGCAAAGGCTTAAACCATTTCTAAAAGTTTCCACCAAGTCTTTATTTACTAAAGGAACTGAACCAAGTGTGTGAAGCAAAGATAATCTTTATTAATAACAAGCTGTAAAAGCAAAATGACCCAAGTGTCCCAAGCAAAGAAAAAGTCAACAGGTAGCCACCCAGTCGCTAGCACTCTTCTCAGTCACTCTGAGGTGTGCCCATAGTCTCAGGGGTGAAGGGTCCAGTTGCTGTGGAGATGGCTGCTGTTGGAGTGCTGGTCTGAGGCGCCATTGGGGTGCCTGGCCCTGAGAGGACAACAGGGGATGGTGTGTGGAGGAAGCTCTTAGAGAGCTGGCTCAGTCCTGTGATGTTGAGAGCCCCTTCCTCCATGCCATGGGGTGTCAGCCCCAGTACCGATGACAGATGTACTGAGGCCGGGCTTGGCTGTGGGGTGGAGGAAGGAGCAGTGTAGTGGGGCTGTCTGGTCTACAGCTGAGCGAGGTGAGGCATGGGTGGCATCTGTGGTGTGGGTGGCATCAGTGGCACCGGTGGCATACGATGTACCTGTGCCTGGACTGGGAAGGGCTGCCTGTGCTGCTGGAGCTCCTGGTAGCCGTAGCCTTGGTAGGTGAGGGCCTGTGGAAAGCCTTGGAAGTGCAGTGACATCACCTAGGGTGGAGGAGCAGACCTGGACTGGGTGGGAGCAGGTTCAGCTGGGTCTGGAGGGTTGTGAAGAAGACCGGTGATCCTGTCCTTTATCACCTGGTACTGTGATTCGGACATGTCCAGGAGGGTCTGGTTGATGTAGGTGAGGAAGGGCTTGCGGTTGGAGGATGGTATGTCGGTGAGTACCAGCTGAGAGAGGAGATCTACGCTGCTTTTGATGGTGTCCCTGATCTCCAGCAGGACAATGTGGCTCTGCCCCTCTGGTCTGGCTCTCTGCCTGCTTTCTGTGAAGGTGGAGCTGGGGGTGGATGTGGGTTGGTCTCTGGTGGAAGTGCCCTCTCCTTGCTCCCACTGCGTCAGGGGGTCCTCCACGCGCTCTGCCATGGGGAGTGCAGCTGTTGGGAGGGTCTCCGTCGTGGCACGCTCCACAGATACCTTCCTGGAAATAGGAGCTGACTCTTGGCCAAAAGAGGACTGGCTCTCTGCGTACTGCCTGAGAGAAACGGTTGTCAGAGGGGCTGCTCCTCGGTGGCAGATCTCACCCTCCAAGAAGCTGCACTTGGCCGTCATGTAGGTCTCTCGGTCCATCAGCTTGACCGTGGCCTGGTCAGATTTCTTGTGGTGCAGCTTCCCGTACCAAGTGTGCATGTGCTTGCACCACCCAAGGAGCACCTCCGAAGTGTAGCTCTCCGTCTTCTCTCTCCAAGCAGCCTGCTTCCTTTTGGTGTTTCAATAGAGCCTGTGTCCCTTCTGCCAAAGATACTCGTTCTCCCTCAGCCATTCCAGCATCCTCATCTTCATGTTCCTCTGCGATGGAGTATTGCCTCCTCTCCCATTCTCGTTCTCACATCTGCCTCTTCCTCCCTCTGGCAGGGCCATATGGGCCCTCATCAGAGGGGCTTCGAGGTTGTAGGGGCTGCTCCACCACACCACCACCAACAGCAGCACCAACAACATTAGCAGCAAAAGCAGGACCAGCAGCACCAGCAGCACCAGCAGGACAGGATCAGCAGCAGCAGAGTAAGCACCAGCAGCACCAACAGCACCAGCAGGACCAGGAGCACCAGGAGCACCAGCAGGACCAGCAGGACCAGCAGGACCAGGAGAAGCACCAGCAGAGTAAGCACCAGCACAAGCACCAGCACCAGGAGCAGCGCCAGCAGAGTAAGCACCAGCACAAGCCCCAGCACCAGGAGCAGCGCCAGCAGAGTAAGCACCAGCAGAAGCCCCAGCACCAGGAGCAGCGCCAGCAGAGTAAGCACCAGCAGAAGCACCAGCACCAGGAGCAGCACCAGCAGAGTAAGCCCCAGCAGAAGCCCCAGCACCAGGAGCAGCACCAGCAGAGTAAGCCCCAGCAGAAGCCCCAGCGCCAGAAGAGTCAGCCCGAGCAGCAGAAGCCCCAGCAGAAGCAGAGTCAGGGCCAGAGGATGAGATGGTGGCCCTGTCCTTCTTGCCAGGACTGGCAGCAGATGGCAAAGGCTTTCTCTTCTTCCCCATGGTTGTTGGCTGGCTGGCTGGCTGGCTGGCTGGAGCTGTGTCTGGTAGCAGGTCTTTCCTGTGAATGGTGACCTGCTTGCAAGCTGCTTCCCTTTATATCCGCAGGGCTGACGCAATGCATCCTCCCTGCATGCGCAGTGAACGCTTTGCATCTGCTAGGCATCCGCTAGGCTTCCGCTCTGCATCCACTTCATCCGCTCGGCATCCGCTCTGCATCAGTTCCTTCCATTGCACGTCCGCTTCGCTGTGTTCCCCCAGAAGCCCTGCGGATGTGCATTCTGCTTCTATCCGCTTCTATCCACTAGGCTTCCGTGGAGCATCCGCTTTCCATCCTGGCTACATCCTCCCCCCGTCCGTTCCTTTCTGTTGTTGTCCACTCTGGTTATGCAAATTCGGGGCACTTTTGAGAGTGGATAACTACGGATGGAACATTTTCTCGTCCACTGTGTCCTTTTTACATACGTTTTGCATCCATTGGCCTATGTGACACATCCTGAAATACCATTTTAATTGAAGAACTCCATGGTAAAACCTAAAGATTTTCAAGAAAAAAATTTCACTTTTGAAATATAATCAACATAGAGTAAGAACATTACAGATTTAGATTTTGTCACCAGATTTATAGAAAAATACAGAGAAAATAGAAAGGAAAAAAAGTCAGTATCACCACTGTCAACCAAGATGTATCTATATGTATCTATAAAATCCACACAAACTACACTGCAGCAATTAACTGGACAGGGCAGGATAAGGAATTGCAGACTTCAAAGGCCAACAAAACACACACAGTTGGGAAGACACCACGAACCCAGATAAGCCTCGACCATAAAAGATAACTCACGATATGCTTCCCATGAGTTGCTGTGCGCAAATTCCCATTTTAAACACTGTACTCCCAGCTGCAGCTAATGAAGGGACTCAGGGCCCTTTCCTCCCTCGTAAAACCATGCAACTCATGTTTCTCCCTTCTCTGTTCTTCTCTGCATGCCCTAGGATGAAGAGGGGGTGCCAAAGACCCTTTGACAGCGTGCATACTGAACTGGGTAGGTAAAGGCTGGCCGGAGGAAAATTAAAAAAACTGAGACTTTTAAACCTTTCCGTGCCAGACAGACTGAAATGTCTATTGAAAAGGGGTGCATTTTATGGGGTGACAGGGTGGTAATCCCAAGCGGCCTCCAAGAAGATGTGCTGGGCATGTTTCATGAGGTTCACACGGGCATAGTCAAAATGAAAGCCCTGGCCAGGAGTTATGTCTGGTGGCCAGGGCTGGACAAAGACATTGAACGCTGGGTTGCAACATGCCACGACTGTCAGAAAGCGAGGCCTACCCCCCCCCCACAGGCACCAATCAGGGACTGGGAAACTCCCCGGGGTCTAGAGTGCACATTGACTTCACTGGGCCAACGAAGGGGAACACCTTTTTGATTGTAGTCGATGCATATTCAAACTGGTTGGAAGTCATCCTCATGGCTTTCACAACCACCGAGACTGTTATGAAACATCTCGACAAACTGTTTGCGATGCATGGGCTACCTGATGTACTGGTTTCGGACAACGGGCCTCAATTTACCACCTTGCAGTTCAAACAATACCTGGCTGCCCAGGGCATCCGTCATGCCTTAACTGCGCCGGCCCACCCAGCTGTGAATGGCAGGGCGAACTCATGGTTCAGTATACTAAAGAGGGCCTAGAGAGAATGGACAAGGGGGACGTGCAGGACAAACTCAACCAACTTCTAACCTTGCAACATATTACCCCTAGTAGCACTACAAATAAAAGGCCGGCTGAACTTTTAATGGGTAGGAAACTACGGTCCTACCTGGACAGGTTACACCCCACTTACACATGGGACAAGCCCCCCGACTCCTCCAGCAAGTACTGTACCTTCGAAATCGGTGACCTAGTCTACACCAAGAACTTTGCCATGAACCCTCTATGGCTGCCAGCCACCATCATACAAATCATAGGCCCCCGGTCCTCCCGACTAACGTTAGATGATGGGAGGGAATGGAAGTGGCACATAGACCAGCTTCATTCCCGCAATCTCGAAAGACAAACCACCACAGGACCAAAAATAATAAATTCCGATGAAAAAACAACCAAGGAGGAGGGGGAAGTACAAATAAATTAAAAAGGGAGAGACAAACCTCCCGTAGCAAGACAACAAACTCTGCAAAACGACAATCTAACCAAACAAAAAGAGCACTCACGGTTAGATGAACCCCAAGAAAGAAGTCTGGGAGCAGGAGACTGAAGCGAGGCCTTCCTGGAAGGTGGCAGCCAGGCCAGCTCAACCAACCCGGCCAAACCAGGAGGGAGCGGCGGAGCCATCTCAACCAGCCTGAGAGACTCAGGTGGGAGCGGCATGCCTGACTCACCCTTCCAGGAGGTTCCCTGGAGAAGGTTGAGAGAAGCAGTGATCCTGTCCGAATGATTGAAGACCAAAACAAGACTGAGCCGTGCAGGTCAACTAGAACTAGGAAAAGCCTCACCTACCTGCACGACTACGTCTCGCACGTTGGACTGAACTAAAGGGGGGAGGGGTGTTCTGTATGGAACTTGGTAGGTTCCAAGTCCCTCATTCTGATTGGCCGAAAAGGCCAGTTACGGATTGGTTCACTAGGAACCAATCTGGGAAGCCGCCAAGCGGCAGAAAGAATTAAACAAGTATCATTGGCCACAAGCCAAAAGGGCTGCTGCGGCTTGGGCTATGTTCCATATCTTTTGCCTAGCAGTTTGAAATAAAGACTTGTTGTTTGGAACCCGGTCTCATGCACTTCTTTCCGGACAGAACAATATCATTCACAAATCAAATCATACAGATTTACAAAATACTCCTTTGAAACCTTTCTTGAAATTTTTGCAAGAACAGTTTAATATTTTTACTTTCTTGTTGTTCATGCTTCCAATCTGACAGTTGAGAGCAACAATGAGAATAAAAGAAAAAAAGAAAAAAGAAAAAGATACTATGTGGTGCAGAACTGTTGTGTCAAGAATATAATTTACAAAGTACCTGACACTCTAGGTAGTTCTGAGCACCCTCCAGATTTGATTTTGTCCTGATATTATTTTAAATATATCTGAAACTATGTTATAATTTGCATAGAGCTAACAGGTGGTGGAAAAATTGAGGCAATTTCCAGTTTCATTTGTAAACACAGATCTAGTGTTTTGATTAGTGATAGTAGATATGTCCAATTAAGGTACCCAAAAGCCATATATACATCTGGGAAACCAGTAGTTACAATATGTATTGTGCTAATTAATGTGAAAATTGGATCTAATATAATCATGAAAGCATCCTGATGTTTATATATTTTTCAGCATTTCTTTTAGTCTAACTATGGGCTAAAATAGAAATTAAAATGTTAAAGTTCTGTCTTGGTAATGCAGCAGGTTGGAAAGCTCTGTAGTCTATTTATAATCTTCTGCATATCTGTAATCTGTCATCTATAATCTCTGTGACTTTAAGGTATCCAAACTCTTCATATCCATGGTTTAAGCATTTCTGTTGCTGTTGTAACTACAGGTAGACCTTGGCTTACAACAGTAATTGGGACAGGAATTGCTGCTACTAAATGATGCGATCATACAACACAAAGTTTATGACCACTTAGTGATGGAAGTTACAATTGCCATCATTAAATGATAACTATGCAAGTGAGAAAGTCATGAGACCACAACTTCCAACATAAAATGGAAACTTCCAGCTTTCCCATTGATTTTGTTTCTTGGAGGCTGGCAAGAAACATAAAAAATCACCATCACATGACACTGTGATAATTGGAATTCTGATGACCGATCATAAATTCCCTTCAAATTTCTAGGTTCTACTATGTCACATGACCTAAAATGGACACCCAAAATCAAAAACATCATCAAAAAAGCACAACAAAGAATGTTCTTTCTGCTCCAATTCAGAAAGCTCAAACTGCCCATGGAGCTGCTGATACAGTTCTACAGAGGAATTATTGAGTCAACACTTTTCAACTATCACAAAGTCTCCATTACGATTACTGTTAATCTTCTCATCACTCCTTATCACTTATCCCTTCCCACTTGTGACTGTTTGACTGTAACTTTGTCGCTTGTATCCTTACAATTTATATTGACTGTTTCCTAGTATAATTTGATTGATTATTGTACCCTATGACTATCATTATAAGTGTCGTACCTTATGATTCTTGACGAATGTATCTTTTCTTTTATGTACACTGAGAGTATTTACACCAAGACAAATTCCTTGTGCATCCAATCACACTTGGCCAATAAAATATTCTATTCTGTTTCAGCACTGTCACAAATTTGGGTCACTGAAGGAATTGATGTAAGAAGCAGATGTAATTTATTTATTTGTTTGTTTATTTATAAACAACCTGCCTTATTATTTTAAAGCAGTTGTATTAAAATATATAAAACAATAATGCATATCCATCTGACCCAGGTGATTTATATAATTAAAGCTTTTCAATAATTTGCATCCAGGTTGTTCCTTTTCAAGTTAGCAGTATTTTTGAATTTGTTTTAACAAACCTCAATCTTAGTTTTACCTAGTTTTGATTCATACAGAATCATTTGCAATATCCCGTGACATTTAAAATCTTTCCATCATTTTGCCCAAAGCTTTATTATCTTATCAGGTTATATTATTGCATTTTAATCAGTCTGTTCACTAAGTCTTCTAAAGCTTTATTATTATTATATTCTCTATGCTAGTTTTACTGGAATTCAACATAATAGATTATACTTGTATTTGGAGCATAAAATTTCCACTGATTGACATCATTTGCATCAATTTGTTATTTACATAATAACATCACACAAACTATGTAAATCAATTCAAATGATGTAATTTGTCATGTGTAATATCATGCAAATGGAATAAATCCCAGTGATGGTCTTATTTTTGATTCAGTGGATTTTCCTAAATAATGGTTATGTTCTCCTCCATTAGTCATTAATAGTTTTATAACAATATGACCATTGTACTATTTAAATCCCATAATTCTAATTTCTTACTCTTAGTTTCCATAATTTTCCTATGTTTTCCAAGAACATTTCATTTTTAAAATGCAATAATTCATTAATTCCCCTTCTCCTTTTTTTGATTTATCCATATGCTCTGTTTTGCTTTTCTGAAGAGGAGTCAGCTGTTTAGTTTCATATTATAGCTTTTCAAGCTTTCAATATATGTAATCATTAAGACTGTAACAAATCTGTTTTAAAAATAATAAAGGGTTTTATTTTCACTCATGGACATAAGGATACACATAAACTAATATGAAACATTATCCATAATTTTTGAGGCTTAGATTAGATCTATTTTAATGCTCTTTATAATTTTAGAAATTGCTATGCTAGAGTTCCAGTTCATATTTTTTTCCCAGTCACTTAGACCCTATTAGTTTTTCAACTGTAAAATGTTTTTTGATGAAAGGAATTATGTCACTTTCATTTGCATATATGTGAGTGAATTTGCATATGAAAATTTGAGTATGTGCATATCTTTTTTTTTTTCAATTCTTTGAAGAGCATAAGGAAATCCTGATTAAATTATAGTTATACCTTTGATACATGAAGATGCAGAGACTTCTTTGCTAAAAAAGCTACTTTAAAGACTGCATGCCATTTATTATCTTTGTGTATTTCTTGAGAGAAAGTGTCAGGTTTCATGTCTTTTACATGATTTGCTGCCTTGATTTTTTTATTGTTGCCTTCCCAATCCAATAATTGAAAGATAAGTTATCTTCATTTTAATCATCCATAAAGTAATGTCTAGTACTGCTTGCGTGTATATTTTCAGATTTGGAATATAAGTTAAAAAATTAATTATTCAAACCCTGTTATCCTCTCTTCTGTCCCAATTTCAACCTTCTGTAAAAAGTTTGCAATGTAATATGTTATTCAGGGAAACCACTATTTCTTTTTCTACTCCTGACAGGAATCTAAAATTTTAAATGGTTGTGAATCAGAGAGACTATAAGCAAAGAAACAATAGTAATAGCACTTAGACTTATATACTGCTTTACAGCCCTCTCTAAGTGGTTGCAGAGTCAGCATATTGCCCCCAACAATTTGGGTCCTCATTTTGCCTACCTTGGAAGGATGGAAGGCTGAGTCAACTTTGAGCCCAGTGAGATTTGAACTGCCAAATTGAAATCAGCGAGCAGTCAGCAGAAGTAGCCTGCAGTACTGCATTCTAACCACTGTGGTATGATGGCTCAGCAAATGAAAAGAAAAAAAATCCTTGAAGGGCACTCATCAAATCTGAGATGACACTAAGGTGGAGGAAATTGATAACACTTAGAAGATAGACTCAGGATTCAGAAGGGAACACTGGTTCTATCCAATAAGATGCAATCCAGTGGTGAGAAAAGTAAATGGCGGCATCTTTATAAGAAGTTTTATAGGTGGCATCTTTTGCCAGCAAGGCTTTCTAAAATGTTTAAAAATATATCTCCAAATTGTTGGAAGTATAAAGATGTATCAGGTACATTTTTTCACATGTGGTGGACTTGCAATGCTGCAAAAAAAATTGGAGACTGATTCAAACATGAACAGAACAAATGGTGGGAGAGTGTATTCCATTTAAACCGGATTTTTTTCTCTTATGAGTAATATCAGAAAAATTTAAGAAGAAAAGAATGTATCTAATAATACATGTATTGATGGTGGCTAGAATAATATATGCACAATACTGGAAAAATGAAATCATACCTCCAGAAAAAGAAATAATAAGAAAAATTATGGCATGTGCAGAATCAGATAGGTTAGAAATAAAAGACAAAGGACAGTCTAAACATAATAAAACATGGAATAAATTTTATCAATGGTTATATAGCAGAAGACAAGGTAGAAATATTAGTAATTATGATTAGATTGATTAGTAATTAATATGTTAAATTAGGAGATTACAAATGATGAAGTAAAATATATATATGTATAACAAAGTTAAGTTGGATGTATTGTATTCTCATAATTAAAATTAAAAAATAAATTTTAAAAAAAGTAAAATCCTGCACTTAGGTAAGAAAATCAAATCTCTCCTCATTCTGCTTTCCATATTTATGACTGATATTTAACATATTTGTGCTATATCTAATTCCCAAGGAACTATTTGTGCAGTTTCCTGTAATATTCACTGATCAAACACATTTTTCTTTTAACAATTTATTATATTAAATATAGCAATTGGATTTTAATGGTAGTGCATTACATTACATCCTCATAAATCATTTTAGCTTCATTTGTACTATAGTAATTAACTAATATACAGAATAAGGAGAAATGTTTCCCTGTTTACTATTAATATAGAAATCTTACATAATACACAATATTTTACTTATTACTAATTATCTTAATAAAGGACATTTTCCTATTTAATTGGGCTAAATCCAGAGCTTTGTGGGCAGAAGTCCATTTTAGCAGTCTGCAAATTATATGGTTTTATGGAGTCTTTGCCAACAAAAGTGAGATACTTTCCAGCCATAGAAATACTTTAAAATATTACTGCAATTAAGTACTTTCTGACCCTTGTAAGTTTGGTAAGGTAACTACTTGTAGAAAAACTTTCCTTAGCGTCCCTGACCTTATTCTGATTAGGCAGCATGCTCCTGTTAGTTAGGATGTCAAATCCTTTATGAGCTGATTAAGATTTTTTTAACCATTATTAAATTCCAATGGGTATCACTTACTCCAGGGCAAATCCATAATAATGAAGCTTTAGATCAACTATTTTGCCATGTGCAGATTGATAAAATTGTAATGTATAAAATATTGGCCTTAACTTCATCTGTTATATAACATTCCTGTTTCTAGTAATAATATTGCATTTAATATCTAATTATTTTCAGAAAGGTGGTCTTTGAGCTTGAATAGCTGCTGAGGCTCTTTTTTTAAAATATTGTTTTATTTCTCTGTAACTGCATTTCAGAAAATAACATGCTTAGAAATAAAGATTCTGAAGGGAACAGAACTTACCTCATTCTCATGTTTAGAGTGTAACCCAACTAACTTTTACTGTATCTATTTTAATAAGAGGCATTATTAAGTTCTACAGTATATTTCATGTTTGACATAATTTGGGGTGTCAAATTCAATTTCATTGAGTGCTGAGTCAGGGTTGTGCTTGATGTTGGGGGCCCAGGGTGAGCATGGCCAGGGTGGGCGTGGCAAGCTCAACATCAAATGCCACTTTTGCTAGTAGTTTGTTTTGCTAGTACTCTGCCAGCAAAAACAGAGCTTGGGGGCATGCGCAGCCTTCATGGGCTCTGTTTTCCCTGGAAGAGGCACCGCAGGCCGGTCCTTCACTGTTTCCAGGACAGCTCCATGGGCCAAATCTAAGTACTCTGCAGCTGGATCCAGGTGGCAGGCCTTGGGTTTGACACCCTGATATATTTTTTCATCAACAATCAAATTAATCAAATTAAGAATTTCATCTAATGTTTCAGTTTATACTGTAGAAAGATGAGGTTTTAATGATTGTGACTGTTAAAACAGAAGTCAACATTTTAGGGCTTCTCTGTATAGAAAATATATTACAAAATACTAAGTAGACAATATTATAATTAGAATGCAATTACTTTACTTTGTGATATTATCAAAAAGTGCCTACAGAGTTTATACTTTGTGTTAAAGGTATAGATAAAAGAAATAAATAATTTTAATAAAAATGCAGAAGATATGGTACTAACGCACAATTTGAAAAATCAAAATTTCATCAAGTACATGCCTATAACTTTATAAATATAAATAAAAGTGCACATTCTTTGAGTTGTATATTTTTTGTTCAATTAATTTTTAAATAGACATCTAAAAATGTTTACATGGCAGATTTCAGAAAAGTTTGAACAGCTCAAACTGTTCCAAATGAGAATAAACAATTGTATAGATGCCCTACATAAATGTTTTTAAACACCTTCTTGGCAGCTGGGACAGTTTATATTACTTTTATGGCTTTCTCTATTTTAATCATTTCTTGCCTCAGTGATCCATTTCCCCTTTCTAGGAGTTGATGTCTAGGTTTTAATTTACCCACACCTTTTCTACTCACCTTTTCTCTCCCCTTTATTGCAAAAACAATTATTGTTAGGGATAACATTGTTCACCCTAACTGGTTTAGGTGAAATAA
>BLBF01000039.1:2393852-2407220 GCA_015471245.1 Laticauda colubrina
AAAGAAAGAAAGAAAGAAAGAAAGAAAGAAAGAAAGAAAGAAAGAAAGAAAGAAAGAAAGAAGCATGTTCATTTGGTTCCAAGCAGATGGTACATAAGATTGGAGTTTGTTTTTATTCTGTCCACCAGAATAAAATATTCTGTCCAGCTTTGTTATGCAATGGGAAATAGGAATATCCGTGTGGAATAGGAGGAAATGCCACAAGCAAGACAAGAGTCAGATAAAAGAAAAGAGTCCAAGGCAGAAACATAATTTGAAGAAGCATCTTAGACTTGATCTTGTGTAGTTCTCATGAATATAAAGGGAGAGGGGGGAACATATTCAGACCTGCAATATTCTGTCATTACAATGTTATAATAAAAGCAGCCTTACCATTCCTCATAATATGGTTTCCTATTCTGGTTTGCCTCAAAGGGTCACACACATTTTAGAGTTTTCTTTCTTTGTGCCAGATTTATCTTCTCAGTTAAAACAGAAAAGGGGATTGAAACAAATGGTAAAAATGATAAAACATGGAACATGTGCTGTAAAGTCTGTTTCCAAGATTACTGCTCTATGCATTATGTATAAATAAGTAAGGATGTAGTCTAATGATGGTAAAGTTTATGGCAGATGATAGTATGGAAGTTGAGCTCTGCTAAACAGAAATAAATTGAAGGCGTCTGGAAAAATAACTCTACCTGCACATATTGTAAGCAGCCATCAATCTCAAAATAGACCACTTATTATTAGGAGCAGCTTTTAAAATAATATTGTCTTTACCACTTAGTAATGATTGTACATATATGCTTCTATGGCTTAGGTAAGCATTTTAAATTAGCAGACACATTGATTACAGCTGCCCAAGGGCTTCCTTCCTTTGTAATTTTAATTTAATTTTATTCTTGGTTTCAGAGGATAGTGGGACTTTTAATAATGTTTCAGGATCAGTTTATAAAAGAAAGGTACTTTGGTTAGTGGTAATAGAATTCTCTAGTGCAGGGGTGGGATTCTACAGGTTCACACCGATTCACTAGAACGGGTTGTTAACATTCTTAGCAGTTCAGGGAACCAGTTGTAGAAGAAATTACTGGCCTAATCCTGGAAGGAAGCCAGGAAGGAAACATTCTGGTGTTGCTTGCAGAAACTGCCTCTCCATTAACCCTTATTACATTCTTGGCAGAACTAGACTTCCTGTCTCAGGAACTTCTCTGGAGTTTTTCCCCCCTCCATTGCTGGCATTTTGCTTGTGTGGAGTGACAGACCATTCAAAGTTAGAATGGCACTGAAAAAAGTGACATGACCATTTTTTACACTTACGACTGCTGCAGCATCCCCACAGTCATGAAGGGCCAGGCGAGGAAATGCACGCCTCGATGTGAGTGATATTGAGTTGGCCACGTCCACCCAGTCATATGACCACCAAGCCATGCCCACCAACTAAGCCACGGCCACAGAACCGTGGCTTAGAAATTTGAATCCCATCCCTGCTCTAGTGCTTTGTACAGCTAGGAAGAGTAAAAAGAAAACAAAAAGCTGCTGGAAGAAAATGTTTTTAGCCCAGCAAAAACTTATGGAATCAATTACAGCCTTGGGGAAAATATTACCAGGAAATCCAATATTAATGTGTTTTTCCTGTCCTGATTTTTTTCTTAGAATCCACTATAATGCAAGCTTAAAAACTGTAAAATACTTGATTTGAAACAAATGTTTAGCTATTAATTGAAATGTGATAAGATGCTACACCCTTTCCATGGAGAAAGCTGGTAAAAGACAAGGAGCTTGTTTTTTTTGTTTTGTTTTTTTGAAGAGAAAATAACAGGACAAATTGTTGAATGACTGTAGAACTTTATAAAATTGTAGTTTATATTTCAGTTTCCATCTATGTTTACAATCCAAACCAATAGTGGGAGTTGGGTAAATATCTGTCATAAATACATAAGTCAACAGATATTCAGGATTGTTATGTACAGTACAGAAAAATGGTAAAATGTTGCATACTGTTTTTTCCCACCATTAAAGTCACAAGCTGAAGTATATCTCTTATTGTTGCAAACACTCAATACACAGGAGACTTTGGTTCACAGTTATTTGAATATAAAGATGGGCCAGAGAGCAAAAGTTGCATTTCTTTATTTTACAGCCTAATACAGAATAATGTTAGTATTTAACTGGTAACAACAATGCAAGTGTTTGTACACTGATTTGGTGAAAGGAATCATAGAATGCAAGCTGCTTATTTTTATATTAAACTGCATTTGAGACTATTAATTGTATTACTATTTTTTGCACATTTAAAAATATCCGGGAAGGCTTCATAAATAAATAAAATATATTAAAATAAAATAAATAAAATATATTAAGATAAATAAAGACTTCCTAAAAGGGGATACATTCCAGTGTATGCATTGTTCTTCTTTTTTTTTTTTAAAGCATATCTTTTTGTTATCTTGGGAAGAGTTGAATGAAATGTGAAATAAATAAAGAGACTCATTTGTTTAGTTTTTTGCTTATGATATCCCTCTTAGGAAATGTATAGATTATATACTGGTAAATTTTAATTAGCCTTCTCTTTCTTGCATTGCTAGATTAAAAATAATTTCACTATATTACCTTTAAATAAGCTATTCATGTGCTTAACAAAATAAAATCATGTAAATGTATGGTAATGGAATTTTAAAGAATGACACACTTGGAATAAGTAATTTCCTGTCATATCTGAAAGAATTTATTTTTGCTCAAGCTGTGTTTCACAATTGTTATCAAAACATGAACTGATCTTTTTAAATCTGCACAAACTGCCTTGAAATGCAAAAAAAAAAAAACTGAAAGAAAAACTGAAAGAAATCGCTTATTGACATTTCATAATCAATAAGAAGGATGTAGAAAGTTAGCACCCACCCCTCTCCTACAAGCATGAAATATTTTGAGAAATATTTAAAAAGACAGAATATTATGTCTTCCTAAAGGAGGAACATGTTTTTCTTAAAAGACAGAAAGCAGACTCAATCTCTCTCCCACTAGCAGATTTTTGTGTCCATTGAGAAAGGTTGGGCCAACTTATCGACAAAACAAAAGACCTTCAGCTCCAGGGTGAAGGGATTAAGACATGACCCTCCAGGACATAGTGAGATTAGCACACTTGATAGCAGAGCTCACCACATTGCTCACCTGGGGACATTGTATCAGTTCAAACTTCAACCAAACTTAAGCTCATACAAACATGACCCCTAAAGGGCCCCATGGGAGTCTTTCAACAGCCAATAGAATCATGTTATTGCACAAGAACAGGAAGCTCAAGTTCAAAGCCCAAGAGAAGGTCAAAAAACCTCTCACTCTCAACTTCATGTGGTCAACTGTCCAGAACCACCCATGTGTTTCTGTTTCATCAATAAATGGACCATCTTTCCAATCAGCCTGCAGCCTCCATTTTGTCTCCAGTGACTTTCTCCCAGGTTGGTACTGAACCAGATGGATATTTCTTCCAACAAGGGCAAGGAAAGCTTCAGATTGTTGCAATAACATAATGTGACACCAATTGTTCCAAGTAGAATCTGTCCACCCAGTGGATGCCAACAAATAGATCTTGTTCAGAATCTACATTCCCCATTAGCTACAATGAGAAGATAATTGTAAGTGACTGTTCTTCTTGTGATCTCTTCTCATGAAACTAGTTACCTCTACCTCTAGAAATAAAATATTGTTAATATTCAGAAAGCTAACTAAGATCTGGCTATTGAAGCAGGCATTTGGAGACTTAGGAATTAACTACACACTCAGCATGTGTATGAATGCTGCTATTTCATTCATTTTTATCATTGTAAAGTGACAGATTTGCTAGTTTGAAATGTTGTAAAATATTTGGAATACACACATACATATTATACATACCACTTGACTCATTCATAGGTAGATGAAATAAATAAAGAATGAGGTTCATGTTATCCCCACTTCTGCAAATAAATACTGTATCCAGTTCTGGTTCCCATGATACAAAAAAGATGCTGAAGCCCAAAAAAGAATTCAGAGAAGAAAAACTAAGGTGATTAATCATATGAGGAACAGTTAGGGAAACTGGGTATGTCTAGCCTCAGAAAGAGAAGAAACAAGGGTAACAGGATAGTTGTCTTCTGGTGCCTGAAAGGCTGACATAGAGAGATGAGGGTAAACCTGAGTGGTATTCTGGAGAACCGGTAGTGGAAATTTTGAGTAGTTCAGAGAACCGGCAAATACCACCTCTGACTGGAGATTCTTCCCCTGCCACACCCACCAAGCCACACCTACAGAACCGTTAGTAAAAAAATTTGAATCCCACTACTGTGATAAACTTATTTGCCATAATTCCTGAGAGTAGGACAAGAAGCAATGGGTGGAAGCTCATTAAAGAGACATTCAATCTGGAACGAAAGAGAAATTTCCTGACAGTGAGAACATTAGCCAGTGGAACAGTGTGCCTCCTGAAGTTGCGGGTGTACCATCACTGGAAGTTTTCAACAAAGGATTGGACAACATTTTGTCTGAGATAATAGTTCTCTTACCATGGACATGGAGTTGGACTAGAAGACTTCTAAGATCCCTTCCAGTCCTATGATTCTATATCATTGGTCTGAAAAGTGGAAGATTACTTGGAACTTTATTCAAATCCATGTGTCATCTATAAAAAGATACTTACAAGGGATATTTTGGAAATATTTGATTTAAAAAAAAAAATTCAGTAAAAATTGTTAATAAGGGACAGTGACCAAGGGTAATTGTTACAGAAATGTCTGTTCTATTACAGATGGAGGAAGCAACCTGCACTGGAGTATAATTCTGAGAATAGAGAGAATTAACAGTGTATTTATTTAGAATGAATGTATTTATTTAGAGGTAAAACAATTTTATTGGCCTGGAAATCATTTTCTCAACATCCTTAGAATAGCAATCTATGTTATACAAGGGTTGAATGAAAACTAATGCTGCCGTCTCCATAACTTGTTAACAAATAAACAGTTGTAAAATCCCTGCAATTAGATTTTTGTTATCTATATTTACTTCTCAATATAATCACTATTTACTACAATACATGCTTCTGCCAAAGTTGGGCAAACTTCTTAAATCTGCTATGAAAAAAAATTACACACTTAATCAGCCAAGCCCCAGCAGCCTTATATACTTCTTGTTTGAGTCAGATAGTTGCTCAGAAAAGTATTTGTTCCATTTTAAGAAAAGGCAGTACACTTATAGTACCAGATTTATAATATTGCTAATGGGATAAGATGGTGAGATCCATCTTTAAAATGGTCTCTTGCAAAGCTCATAAGATATGAGATATAAGATATGATTCATAAGATATATTAAGTCAGTCAGATTCACCTCAAACTGCAATTTGGGTGGCCATATAAATGTAATAAAAAATAAATAAATGAAATCTAGTGTTGTCATGTAGCAGATTTACTTTTTGTGTTTCCAAACTGCTTAATTGTTCAAAATGTTGTCATATAGCACTCTCAAAGTGGGCCAAGTTCAAGACAATCCATATGAATAATACCATCTGTGTTCCACAAAACTGTAACCATGAATTTTCCTAGGTTTTGATTTATGCATTCATTTATTTTAGTAGATGGAGATTTATGATCATATTCCATGGACTGGCATTTCATTTTTGGGGCACATTGATAAGCTCATGTTTCTATAGCTGTCACAATGCTGTGAAAAAGTTCAACACCATCATTCTTGTAGACAATATTTGCTGACAAATTTCATCTCCTGAAGCTTTCATCTCTGCTCAGTAATGAGAAGCCCACTTATTCAATCCATCCAATGGTGAAGAACACATGACTGACATGTTCCTTTGGAATGCCAAGGTTGACAGCAAATTTCTCTTTCAATGATATACCAATTGTCCTTGATCAGTTCATCAACCTTCCTTTTCTGAACCTGCAATTGTTGTCACAAGGTCAAATATTTCATTTTTGATCATGCAAATCAGATCTTTCCAGTTCATCATCAATTTTGCATTATTGGCCCATCAATAAATAATTCTCACATCAATGTACTTGTTAACATAAACAATCTGCACTCAGTGGAGAATTTAAATTGGAGGGACTCCTTTGGCAGTCAAAAATTTAATGTATTGAATTGCTTACTTTGATTAAAACACCATGAAGATTAGTCACTTTGTGCTTTCATTTCACAAATAACAGCACAATTTTTACATACATGCATATATGCATGCATTCATATTATATATATATATGTATATAATATATTGGCTGTTTTTGTGGAAGCCCTGACTGAAGTATTGAAAGCCAATGGCTTCCACAAAAACAAAATCACCAACTTGATCCACAAAAACACACCAAGTCATAACAGAGACCTAGAAGATCAACAGATCTATGGAACAGCTGTCCTGCCCTACATAAGAGGTACCACAGATAAAATCAGTAAGATACTACACAGGCATCACATCAAGACTGCCCTCAAAACAGACAAAAACATAGCAGCCATCCTGAGGAACCCCAAAGACAAAATTGACCTGGAAAACCAAGGCATATACGAAATTCCCTGTACATCATGCCCGGCCACATACATTGGACAGACCAATAGAAGAATAAGTACCCGCCTAGATGAACACAAAAATGCAGTGAAAAAGCTGGAACACACCTCCTCACTAGTCCAACACATGAAAACCACAGGTCACAACATCAACTTCAATGGCACTAAAACCCTAGCCACTATAGAAAACCCCAACCACAGAATCATCAGAGAATCCATAGAGATTGAAAAAAGACCTGACAGCATGAATAGAAGAGATGATTCCACCAGACTGTCAATCATTTGGAAGCCTGCACTCTCAAATAGAAAGATCTCCATGCCACAAGCCAGGCAAACACCTGAGCAAAAACAGACTCCCTCTGATAGCTCCAACCCAAACACCCCCCCACCAGGCACCCAGGTGAAACCCAGCTTGCTAATGAAGAGCAGCCGTCCCTTCACACGGAGCCAAGCTGCACTGAAAGCCTCCAACACAAGAACAGAGTGTTGCCAGCCAATCAAAGCCACAAAACAGACAGAAGAAACCAGAAACACCAATAAATCAAACTCCAAGTTCAATGAATACAGATCCAGGCTCCCAACCAATCAGAATAGACCAGCCTCAAATTTGAAACCAGGAACTAACTCTATACAGAAGCCTGAGGATGGCAGATGAGATTCTGCTGAAACGTTGCTACAACTTTAACAGAACTACAATGACGTGGGATAATACCCGAAGGAAGCTAATCTCTTAAGTTTTTGCGAGTACTTACATGCATGGTATTCAGCTTTGTTTGGGTATTTTCCTACGTCATCATAGTTGTGCTTTTAAAGTTGTAGCAACATTTTGGCAGAATCTCATCTGCCATCATCAGGCTTTTGTATTGTGTTCGTCTGTGAGTCAGACTTTCACATCCGTTTCATTTTTAAATTTGGGGCTAGCCTACCCTGTGCCAGAATGGTTTTTTTCTTCATCCTGATTGGGAGTATATATACATATATAGTACATATATATATACATATATAGTACATGTATGTACTATATATATACATATATAGTATGTACATATATATACATATATAGTACATATATATAATATTGGTAGTATATGCATAAATAATTACTGAAAGCAGATATTTGTTTTTTGCTGATGCAGAAGTATAGAAGAAATGTGTCATCATTTCTGCTAATATCATTACACTAGTATTTTTGTTATGATTCCTGATTACATTAACAAGAAGAATATTATTCTGCTATTGCTACAGAAACCATGTGGTTTTCTAGAAAAATGCACAATTTTATGGTTCTTGAATATTATGGAGATAATTTGAAAAGAATTTAACTTCACAAATTTTATTTGTTAGTAATTTATAATTCTGGGACATAAAGACACTCATAGCAGGCATTCATTTGGCTGAAAACATAAAAGTTTAATTATACACACTAAGGGTCATATTCACATTCTTCTGTAAATAATAGTATAAAGTTTTCAAAGTAAGAATAATTGATCAATTTAAGGGAGGAAAGAATGCTTGATTTTCAGAGAACTACTTTTGAATCCTGAAATTAATTAGATTATGCAAGAGCCTCAGAGGAATTTATGCCAGCCTACCATCAAAACTGAATAAATTTTGTCTCAATTTATTTTAAAACAGCCTGCATTGTTTCATGTATTAATTATACCAAGCACAATTTGAACTCTTTAAATCACCATTTAAGGTGGTGGGATTGGGGAAAGACTCATTTAGAATGGTTTAGTCCGTTGTTTAAACCATGTTCTATAATGGTTCTGCTGATTTAAATTTATATTTTAAGATGGTAAAACAGATGTGGAAAGGGTATGATATCTATATTTTCTTTCTTTCTTTCTTTTTCTTTTTCTTTCTCTTTCTTTTCTTCCTTCTTATTTTCTTATCTTAATCTTATCTTATCTATCGCCTCAAGAAATTTTAACTAAACTTGGTATACAGATGACTTACACTCTTGAAACAAATTCTGTAGGGTAAGACATCCCTAACACCCCTCAGGGTATGTGTTTCTCTTAAAATGACTTCTTGTGGAGCAATAGAAGAATTGCAACGCTGTGTGACAAATATATGAGGTGTTATTAGCTATAACCAGGCATCTTTTCTAAGGGAGTCATATAATAGAATATGGCTCAATGTTTCAGGAAGTCTTTAACTATCACATGATGTGTCAATTTGAAATTTCAATGAATTATACATCAAAAAATCTCTCTGTGGTTTGCTTCAGTCCAAGTTTCCTGAATCAGGAAGTTGTATTTTAAGTGCTATACAAATATATTTCTCCTTTGAAATAAATAAATAGATAAATAAATATTCTATTCTCCTATAGACATGTTTTATTTAATGGCATAGTGATGTTTCCCCTCTTCTTTCTAAAATTTAAGATAGCAGAAAATACAGCTTAAGCAGCACATAAAATAGAACTGGAATCAGATGGAATCTCTTTATTGTGCAGTTCACAGAAAGGCTAATGTAATGCAGTGACACAGTTTCGAATATTTTATTTGTTATTTTATGATCTATTTATATAACAAAAAACCTCCAAACTTTATGGAAAATAAACATTTTGCTCTTGGTGGCCCTAAAAACGGTATGCCCTTATTCAAGCATTTTCTATTCATGTCTTCTGGAATCGGAAACAAATGTTTTTTTGGCAGAAAGTATTTTTCTTTATGTTCCCAGAGAAACCATGACCTTGCAAATTGAAGGATGTATCTTGCTCTTGCATATAATCCTGTTTTAGCTTCAAAGTTGTGTCCATCAGCAGGCTAAGGATTATGTTTAGGGGGAAAAAATCTGATCCATCAGCATTTCATTATGAAGCATATACAGTTAAGACTAATATTATTTATAATAAAGCATTTAAAAACAATAGTAGAGGTTCATTTTTCAGTTCCTACATTTCAGAAGATCTGAGTCTTGCTTATTTTCAGCATTTTGTTCCATTACTTATTTTTGATTTAGAAGGAAAACTCCCAGCTATTTTCCTTTGCATTGATATTTCAGTTGCAGCAATAAGTTTTTTGATCTTAAGACTAAATAAATGGCCTTATTGATACACCAAAGAGTAAATAAACTACATTAAAAGGAATTGAATACATTTCATACAATTACAGAATATAGATTTTTTTTGTATTTAAATGATATTGTATAAGAATATTGAAAATTTTTATTTGCGAACTCAGACTTCTCTTTAGAAAGCAGAAAAGAAGTCTTAGCAGCTACAGTAGAAAAGAAGGGTTTATTAACCAGACAAATTGGTTTTTCAAAACAAAATAGTCAACAAAGTTTTGGAACTCTGTACCACATCACTTTAAAAGAGTATTTCAGATGCCCTCAGTCGCTACATGTTATGTTCAACATCAATCAGAAACATGTTTCTTATGATGGATCATGATATTTTTCTTGTTAAGTCTTTATTTAACAGATGAAGAAGTTAATCCGAAACATAACTATGGATTTCAGTGTGTTTGATTTCTCTGCAAACATAAGGGACAGCTATGTTTTAGGAAAAGGAAGAAGGGAAGAAGAATATTTCTGAAAAATGCGAGAATAGATCTATAAAGGCACCAGGAGTTCAGCTCAACCGAAAGGAACAAATCAGCTTTATTTTCCATTTATGCTATTTTAAACATGTGAATTATATTTTTATCATTTGTGCAAATATATTTTTTCGTTTAAATATCTTTATTTAAAAAGTATACTTTTATGCAGCCAATCTTTATTTCAATCAATGACCAGCATAAACATAAAAGTCAAAGAAACATAAAGAAAAGAGAAAAAGATAAACAGAGAACACCATGTCCTCAGTATGAGTACATGGTATTCCACCAAAACAAGAATAATACTAAAACTATAATCCTAATGCTATTTAAAACTAAAACAATGACCCTAATTCTGACCAAACTCTAAAAATTAAAATCTGGGAAAGGATTATATTAGTGACCCTAAAAATTATGCATATTGTCAGCTTGGAATTGTAAATCTCCTTCACAGAATATACAGGTATATCTCAGTTACCAACTGCCTTGTTCAAAGTTAAAACATTGCTGAAAAATGTCCCTCCCCTCACCCCCAAATAGGGTTCCACAGGAACAATGTGATGACCCATAGTCTCTCAAAATAAACCCAAACCCAAAACATATATTAAAGTCTGGTAAAGCCTTCAACTTAACTTCACTTTTTTATTAGGCACAGTTTAAAGTCACAAAAGTAACTAATGAGGCAAACAGAAAACCAAAACAAACCGCATTGATGAGAGTTCCGAAGCAAGCCAAGATAACTAATCATAAACTCCAGGAAAATAACCAAGAAAAGTCCAAGGGAAGAACGTCAGCAAAGATAAACCTCTTTCAAGTTGAACACTAAAATTGACTCCTGCAAATTCTAACTGCACAGTTGCAAACTTACAGACATAGCTACCACCTGCAAGCCATGAGGAAGATCATGGTAATCTCCTTTTGAGTAGACCTCGCTTTTCCCTGATCCTCTCCTCCCTGCGTGACCTAGAATGGATAGGGGATGGGCCTGGACCCTCTTCTGACTGCTCAGCCAGCCTCTGCTCTTACCCAGCCTCCTCCACCACCTCTGGAGCCACACTCCCACTCCCTGTTGGCTGTTCCTCCTCTTCCTCAGAGTCAGACTCCACCAGGGGCATGACACTATTCCGCCTCTCACAGAGCCCACTCCCCTGGGACTAGATGGATGAAGACATTGAGGAAACCGAGTGTGAAAGTCCTGGACCAAACAAGGAGCATGAACATCAGTGACATCGACCCAGATGAAATCCTCTGGTCCATAACCTTTCCATGCCACCAAAAATTGGCCCCGCAACTGGCGTGAATCTCAAATGCTATCCACTTTGTACTCCTCCTCTCCCAGAGGGGCTACTGGGGCCGGCAGTGATGGAGCCGGTCGATGCAGACTTTCGGCAGAGGCAGGGACTAACAGGGAATGATGAAAAACAGGATGGATACGCATGGTTCATGGTAGGGAGAGACGATAAGCCACAGGATCGATCACTGCCTTAACCGGAAAAAGTCCCAAGTAATGGTGATCGAGCTTTTTCGATGGTCACATCATTGGTAAATATCGAGTAGAGAGCCAAACCCAATTGCTGACTGCTAAATGAGGAACATCATGATGATGTCGGTCTGCAAACCATTTATAATCTTCCTTGGCTCTCTCTAGTTGATCGCAGACCATGTGGTGCACAGCTTTTAACTCCTGCAAAATGTATCTACTGCCAGAACTGGGGAATCAGACGGGGCTAAAGGGAAAAGTCTTGGATAACCCATAGTTAGCAAAGAAAGGGGACACACTTTCTGGTGGATGCATGTTGAACATTGTTATAAGCAAATTCTGCCACCGGCAGCACTTCCACCCAATTATCTTGTTGAGTATTGCTGAAACAGCGGAGGTACTGCTCCAAAATAGCATTCACTCTCTCTGTCCCCCCATCAGTTTCGGGGTGATGAGCAGACGACAGACATGCCTGAACCTGCAGTTTCATGAGTAGGGTCTGAAAGAAGCGTGCCATAAATTGTACCCCCCAATCTGATACCATGCGGTCTGGTAACCCATGCAACCGGAAAACATGGGAGATAAACAATTGAGTCATTATCTTGGCTGATGGAAGACTGCACACGGAATAAAGTGGGCCATTTTAGTCAACATATCCACCACCACCAAAATGGTTGTGGCACCATTCAATGGTGGTAACTCAATGATGAAATACAATGAAATTGCCCCCCATGATTGTTCTGGCATGGGCAAGGGCTGCAAGGGAACAGGGAGCACACCAGGAGCATACTTGGCTCGTGACAGATCCCACAAGTTGTCACATATCCTGATACTTCATGTTTAAGTCTCGACCACCAAAATGTCCCAGAGATGAGGTGCAGTGTTTTGAACAACCCAAAGTGTCCTGCCACCAGACATTGACATCATGACATAGACGTAAGATAAGGCCACGAAGAGGACCTCCAGGCACATAAATGCGACCATGGAACCACAACAGGTCCCCAATATATGCCCAAGGAGTCTCTTGTCTCCCATTCTCATCCAATTCTCGATGTCGAGCTGCCACAAATGGGTCCTGCCACTGCACCTCCTGAATCCTCACTCAAAGATCTACAGGTTCCTTGGTGGCTGCAAACCACTCCAATGGAATCACTGTCCAGATTGAGATTTTATCCTCCCTTTGGGTATACTCAGGCTTCTGAGACAGGGTGTCAGTGCATTGATTCCCTCCACTTGGAACATAGGTCACTTGGAAATTGAATTGAGCAAAGAATAAGGACCATCTCACCTGATGCTGGTTCAATGTCTGACCTGTACATAGGTGTTCCAAATTGTGATGATCCATCCGAACCTTGATTTGGTGACGAGCCCTATCCAGGTGGTGTCACCATATCTCAAAAGCAACCTTAACCACCAATAGCTCCTTGTCCCAAATCGTATAGTTGCACTCTGGAGCCGACAACTTCTGGGAATAATAAGCACATGGGAACAAGGTGCCTGCGGGAGCAGAGGACTGGAGGAGTACTGCACCAACAGCTACATCGGAAGCATCTGTTTCTACCACAAATGGCTGGCCTGGATCAGGGTGTTTGAGGATAGGCTCAAAAGCAAATTTCAATGCCTCAAAAGCTGCCTGCTCCTCAGCACCTCAATGGAACTTCTACCCTTTCTTTAGCAGATTAGAAAGGGGAGCAGTCAAGGCAGCAAAGTGGGGAATAAATGTGTAGTGGTAGTTTGCAAACCCCAACAGTTGCTGTTCATTCTTAACCTGCTGTGGAGGTTCCCACTCCTGCAATGATTGAATTTTTTCCAGGTCCATTTCCA
>BLBF01000039.1:2442220-2491441 GCA_015471245.1 Laticauda colubrina
ATACAGAGAGAGAGAGAGAGAGAGAGAGAGAGAATGCATTTTTATGTTCACCTTGAGAAAGACCCCAAATGTCCTTTTTAGAATGTATTTGCCTTGACTAAGAGAATATCCTTTTGAAGAGATATTTATTTGAATAACTATTATGAGGAAAACTCTGAAAGAAATGCACTCCATGAAAATTGTATTATGGGATGTGCTTGTCAGCGCAAGCACACTTTGTACAGGCAACACCTCAACCCAAGCTACGTACTCTGGACATTGATTGATTTCTTTATCTACGTGGCCTTTCCAGAATATATTTCACATTATTTTTCTGTGACAGGGAATTGTTCTCATCTTGTCAGTAAAGGTAAATATTTAGAACGCTTTACTGGTTTTTTTTTTTTCACTCGATTACTGTCATTCTTAACATTCTTAACAACCAATTCAAAAAGTCACTTAAAGACAAAGCTCTTCTATTTTCTCCCTTAATACTCTCAAATGTCCAGCTCTCGTCCGATCTTCCCCAAGTTGGAATCTTGGAGGAGCAGCTCAAAGGTGGCTTTTGAATTTTTATTTTTTTGCCAATCAAAGTTGCTAAAATCAGTGACATAATTCCTTTCCATTTTCAAATAGGAAAAAAATACACACCAATATCAAAACTAAGAAAAGCAAAAAATATTGACTATGTGCATTGATGTTACATAGCTACATACTCATTGCATCAGTGGATGCTGCCGGTTTATCAACTGATTTGATGAGCATGTGTTTTGCCTAAGTTGTTTGCATGCAGCACTGAAAATTGAGCATTTAGAAACTGATCTGCTTACCTTCCAAGTCAGCAATGGTAAAAGGCTGCTGCAAACTAATTAACTTTGATAAGCACAAACCTTGCCAAAACTGTATGAGACTGCCCAGAATCTTAAAATACTGTAATGTCCACAAGGTTGAGTTTCAAAATGTCTTTGCTTCCTGCAAAAAACATTTGCTTCACAGCTGGCTTTTATCCTCTTGAAGGAGGGGCTATTATCTTGCAGTCTTACTCCTGAGTCACCCATACTGTTGCAGCTGCTCTTTTCTGCAAGCAATCCTACGTGCACACGAATTTGGCACAGGCTCCTCAGGAACCTCCTCATCGCTGCTGCCAGCC
Organism: Laticauda colubrina; assembly: GCA_015471245.1. NCBI lineage: Eukaryota > Metazoa > Chordata > Lepidosauria > Squamata > Elapidae > Laticauda > Laticauda colubrina. The sequence goes on from BLBF01000039.1 coordinate 2,443,350, forward strand.
CCCACAATCTCTGAAGGCAGCAGTCCACTCCCTGATGGTCCTGGCCCCTCATCTGAGTCCTCGCTCTCCTCAGCTGTCCTCACCTGTTAACCACAACATTACCGGTTCACTTGAACTGGTCCAAATCAGCAGCATCCCACCACTGCTCATTATATCTCCCCTCTCTAGAAATGTTGTAATGTTCTTGCAACCAGAAGAGATTACCCATGTCTTTAAAATGCAAAGTCCAAATCTAAAATGTAATAGAGTTGTCCAAAACATTTTTTAAAATTTGATCTTGTGGAATGGTCCTACTCCAACAGTATTTTCCCAGTGCAAATAAGTATTGTTACAGTTTGTCAACATACATAATTTGACTTCTCCAATAAAATTAGGATTATCATTAATTGCCTTTTGATTATTATTAAAAGAAATAATACTGAAAAGAAGCCCACTGAATCAGAGTTGATATAAGATTGCTCATTAAAATGTCAGCTGCTCAATAAATGTGTAATAGATTTAGTTACAACTTTAGGAAAAAATATAAAATATATAAACAGAAAGAAAGAAGAAGAAAATTAGAGAGAAAGAAGTATGCTGTATTTGAGAAGAAGGTAATTTTTTCTGTATAGGTGATTCTCCTATTACCTCTGCTATCAATACATTCAGTACAAATTGTAATGAAAACAGCTTCACATTATATTCAATTTACAAAGAAATTGCCTATGAACAATCCATTTCTTTTCAGAACTTTAAGTATCTATTTGAAACAACTTTTCAATTAGTGTAGGTCCTAGATTTATAAAAAAATATAATAAAATAAACAGAACTTTTAAAGCTATAGAACTGATTTTAAAAATCTTCAAAGCATAGAAGGGGAACATGATACATAGCGGTTCCTGTGGTACAACTGTAACTCTAAATCCATTGGTTCTGCTTCTCAAAAGTGTTCAGTAAGTGCCTGGTATTTCAGATGAATCGTCAGAGCTTGGCAAGTGGAAAACAGTATCTACAATATATAGCAGTCAGTTTTGAGGGACAAATGCAGAATGTGAGTGAGCATACCTGTGATTCAATGCCATAAGGAGCTGAAATAGCTATGTGCCCACGGGACTTTCATCTGAAACAACTATGTGCCCACTGGGCTTTCAGTATTGTTTTTCTAACAATGCAGATAAGTGATGTAATAGAACAATCTTTAGTCCTCCAAATACTCTGACAATGATCCCTTTTTCTGCTTCAGTGGGAACAAATTATATTACAAAGAGTAATTTACAACCATAGATTTTGAAGACTTATATTTGATATAGCTACTGTTCCAAAGATCCTGTAGAAAGTCAATATTTGGAAAGCTGATGATAATAAACCTGGCTAAGTACTTAAGAAGTGTGTTGACCAGTTGGCCACTGTTCTCACAGACATCTTCAATCTCTCATTGCGTCAAGTTGTGGTTCATAATGTTTTAAGACTGCAATCACTGTACCAGTTCCTCTCCCCCCAAACTATAATCACATGCCTTCATGATTATCATCCAGTTGCACTCACTTTCATTATGATCTGTTTTGAGAGATTGGTAAAGGACTATCTGGTTTCCCCCCACATTTAACTCATTACAGTTTACCTATTGCAAGAACCATTCTATAGATCAGGGGTCTCCAATCTTCTCCACATTAAGACTTGTGGACTTCAACTCCGAGAGTTCATCAGCCAGCAAAACTGGCTGAGGATCTCTGGGAGTTGAAGTCCATAAATCTTAAAGTGGACAAGGTTGGATTCCCCTGCTATAGATGATGCACTTTCCTATGTGTTTCATCTTAGCTTGGCACACCTGAAGAAGAAGAATGCTCATGTGCAAATGCTGTTTCTTGATTTCAGTTTGGTGTTCAACACAATCATTCCTCAACATTTGGTGAACAAATTGGGACTATTAGATTTTAATACTCTATTATGTAATTGGATACTGGATTTCCTTATTGATAGGCCCCAGTTCGTGAGAGTTGGAAGAAAAGTTTTCAACTCCACTTCCTTGAGTACAATTTCCTAATGTGTCTTGAGTCCACTACTCTTTACCTTGATGACCCACGACTGTGCCAAATCTGCTATGAATCATATTGTGAAGTATGCAGATGACATGGCAGTGGTGTGTCTTATCCATGATGACAATGAAGATGCTTATAAGGAAGAGGTTCTGGTGGACTAGTGCAATAAAAGTAACCTGGTTCTGAATGTTAATAAATAAAACAAAGGAGAACATTGTAGATTTTAGAAAGAGCCAGCATAATCATATTCCACTCAGTATCAAGGATGCAACTGTAGAGATGGTCAATAGTATTAAGTATCTGGGGGTGCAGAAAACTAACAATCTGAACTGGTCTCTGCACATGTCATCTTTAGTGAAGCGTGCAAACCAATATCTGCATTACCTTTGTCAAATGAAGAGAGCACATCTTTCTCCTTCTGTCTTGGCCATTTTTTACAGAGGCATGATTGAGAGCATTTTAAGAAACTGCATCACTGTTTGGTTTGGTGGCAGCAGTGCCTCGATAGAAAGTCCATACAGAGAGTGGTAAGGACAGCCAAGAAGATTATAGGAAGCTTGCTTCCTGTTATTAAGGATACTGCTTATAAGTGCTCTATGTGCTTAGAGCTCAAAGCATTGTTAGAGAATGCATACATCCACTTTATGGTCTGTTTCTGTTGTTCTCCTCTGGGAGGAGATTTCAAAGTATTTCTCGCAGTCTACCAGATTCGGTAACAGCTTTATTCTCTATGCCAGCCATCTGGTAAACTTGCAAGATTCATATTTCTCACCATGTACATGTGTACATCTGAACTAGACTGTGTTGTTTCTCCTGTCACATATGTTGGTATATGCATAATTTTGTATTTATTTATCTATTTATTCATATTTACATAGTGTATATTGGAGATGGTGACTTTTTAAGAGCTGTATGCAATGAAATTTCATTCAAAGTAACAATAAAGTTATTCAAAGTTCTAAGTAGGAAGAAAACTAAATGTATTCAGGTGGAGTTTTCCTCTAGTCCTTTAAAGGACTGGAAAGGAAGACAAATACTGAAAGAAAATTATTGAATATATAAATGGCATCGACAAGGTCAATTTGTTTACATACCATTCAAAAGAGGTAATACAAAAACTAAAAAATAAATAAAAAGATCGGAACATATCTTTTCAGCAATGAACATCCAGAAAAGCACAATTAACATCAGATAAACAATCAAGTAGAAAACAATAGCTTTAGACAAAAAAAAAAATGAAGTTGAAAATCACTACTGCTGACAGGAAGTTACTGTATATAAACAGGGAGCAAATTCCACACTGGTGATGTCAACTAGATGAGTAATGAAATCTCTACAAGCAAACAATGAAATTCAGAGAGAATCAAGGATTCAGCCCCAAGTTGTATTTGTTGGAGAGCTTGATTGGTCCTTGTTGTCCAGGTGATATACAGGATTGCCTATATGATAAGCTGCATTCCTTTTACAATGTCTGCTAGTTGTATGTTGACAAAGTTTCACCAGGACAGTTGATAGACAGAAATGGAAAGAGGTATTATTCTGAGATATATTTAGAAAAGAAAAGGACAATAACCGGTTGCTTGATGAAGATACCATGGTAATAGATATCAAAGAAAAAGCAGAGCTACTTAATTCCTTGTTTAATCTACTCTAATTGAAATACAAGAGGCAAATGAACAAGATGCACTAAAGCTCAAAATGGATAAAATAACAAATTTGTTGGTTTGAACCAGTTTAAATCTCTGGGGCTATGTGAATTGGATCTTTAAAGATGAAACAAGCCCAGATGTAGATAGCCCAAACATTGATAGCACTCAGACTTTGGATTGGGTTAGAGACACTTTTTCACCTCCCCAAACCTATACAACCTTCTTAACTGACTGAGGTCAAAATATATAATTGGGTATCCTCAGGATACTGATGACAGCAATCCCTAATCAGCAGATAATCTCACTCATATTGGAGGGCTTAAAAAATGACCTCCCCCTCCTCCCTACCAGCACAACCTTACCATCCGCTCCAAGTGAGACTAGCAGGAGAGAAAGAAAGAGAACTATCATAAAGCAATGCCCTCTATTCGGGGTGGGATTCTACCAGTTCTATCCAGTTTTATAGAACCCCTTGTTAACTTTCTGAGTAGTTCAGAGAACCAGTAGTTAGAAGCAATCTCCGTTTGTTTTTTTCCACCCTTATTACATTCTTGGCAGACAGCCTAGATTTCCTGTTTCCAGAGCTTCTGAAGCTTTCTTAAAGGGGAAGGATTGTTTTAAGTTTTTTACACTGCTGTTGGGAAGAAATACTTCCCAAGATAATCAGCACTTTGAAGAAATAATTGAATAATGAAGCAAAGCTTTTAGTGATAGTGAACCAAGATGAGTGACATTCAGCAAGGCTTCTTGGCTAGCTAGAAATATTGACATTCAAACGTAAGCTTACATACCTTTTCTGAGTTTTGGTCTAAAACTGGTTTTTGGTGAAGGTTAATTCTGTGCTTGGTGAAGTTTAATTCTGTGTTTATTGATGGGATAATTTTCCCTATTCAGCTTCAACAAGCAACAGCTACTGTTGTGATTTAATTATTTGTATTGTGTTTGGATTTTTTCTTGCCTCATGGTTTCTTTTTCTATTTGGAGAGGGGGGTCTTCTTCACTGCTTTAATACTATCTGGCACTGTCCTTTTGGGGTATACTTCCAAGAGGCAGGATGTAAACTTGGCACTGATTTATTTATTTTTTTTGCTTTTCTGGAGGGTATGTGATCTTTCCTTAAATCTGGGTGATTTCCTTAGGATATCTTGTGCAGTGAGTGAGACCAGCTGGTATTTTTAAGTGTTCAAATGGATCTAAGGATTGCTTCTCCTAGGTGTGGTATTTCTGGAGAGCTTAAACTACCTCTCTGATAAAGGGTTTTACTTTATGAGCAAGAGTTGGCTGCTTGATAATTATCACTGCATTTTAAATATTTTCATTTCTCAAGTGCTCTAGCACCCTGCCTGATTTGTAACTCCGGCTTGCAAGTATTTTTAATCTAATGATTAGTATTTAGGGCAGCTTTTTGCAAGCAAAGAAGCTTTTTGTATTTTTGTACAGGTAATCCTTGACCTACAACAGTTCATTTAGTGACCATTCAAAGTTACAATGGCACTGAAAAAAGTGATTTATGACTATTTTTCACATTTATGACCGTTGCAGCATCCCCACTGCCATGAGAGACCAGGTGAGGAGAAGCTCCCCTTGACATAAGTGATGTCAAGTTGCCACACCCACTCAGTCACATGATCACCAAGCCACACCCACAAACTAAGCCACGCCCACAGAACTGGTTGTTTAAAAAACTGAATTCCACCCCTGCTTCTATTCCCAACCTAGGGCACCAACTCAGAAGAAGACCATGATTAACAGTACTGAAAGCTGCTCAGGCATCAAGTTACTCAAGATTGGATAAACAACTCAATCTAGAATATGCCACAGATCATACAATGGACACTGTCTCAGTACTAAATCCAGGCTTGAAATGTGAATGTAACAAATCATGATATTCAATTTTTTTTCCTGATTTATCATCAACTGCAAACTGATCCATCTCTGGTTGATAGTTATCAAAAATGGTTGGATTAAAGAACAACTTCTTGAGAAATGGTACACCACTTCCTATTTCAAAGCAAAAGGTGCTACCTGCTCCAATAGAGAGAATGATACCACAGCATGGACCCCACCATAGGTCATCTTGGTTGCCTTTATGACATAGGAGTAGCCTGAATCCACGAAACTATTAGTGGATCTAACAGTTCAGAGAACCCCGATAACTTTTGGATGAGTTAAAGAAGAGCCATCTGTTGCAGATGCTTTGATTTGGATTTAGTACACTGAGCAGAGGCTTGGACTCCAGGGCTAAATGGGGAATTTCAGTACCTCAAAAGTTACACTTGTATTGAATCTTCTTTTAATTACCTAAGATGTTCAATTTAATGTGATTTATTTTAAAAAAAAAACACTTGTCAATTTGTTACTTTTCTTGATGTAGAAATAAAAAGATCACAGATGGGACCTGAAAAAATATATCATTCAAATTGATATATATATATATAATTGGATCTCTTATAGAATATTCTATTCCTATCCCAAAGAAATTAAAAGGAAATTAAAAACAAAAAAAATCCAAACCATAGATCTTGCACAGAATAAATATGGGCATTTTATTCTAATCAAAATCATTCATTTTTATCTGAGGATGCTAACATCTCACCAGAACAGCAAGGAGTTGCACCCCTTTGTAACAATTCTGCCTTCTCAATGTATTACTAGCATATGGAGAGAGAGGCACTAGCCATCCTAGTTATTTGATTGAACTGTTTATATTTGTGTGTGGGGTGTATGTGTGCATGTGTACCTTAGAGTTAGCATTGACTCCTTGTGATTGCTGGACATATCCCTGCAGTCTTTTTGGCCAGAATTTTGGAAGTGGCTTGTCAATACCCACTTCCTAGAGTTGAATGTGAATGATTGGCCCAAAGTCACCCTGCTGGCTCTGTGCTGAAAGCTGGTCTCCTGGTTTTTAGGCTATGTCACTATACCAAAGTAGCTCTCTTGATTTACCTATTGTACATATTTTCTAGGCATTGATAAATAGGTTTAGGGCTAATTATTGTGTGTGTTCTAGAACTTCTCTTAATCAAGCAGCCTCCCTTCTTTGAATCAAGTCAAATTTAATGCTGTCTCCTGTAGCAATCCTATCATGATTATCAGTCTCCCTAATAGAGATGGAAAGAAAACATATGAATATATTGCATTCATTGTGAACCTGATATTATTCTTTGTGTACTTGCATTGCTTCCTTTGCACCTAGATTTATTTAGCTGATTTTGAATTTCTTCTAACCATAGTATGTATTCTTTAGAAAAACAAAACTAAAGTAAATTTTCCTTATTTGACTGGTTCACATGATACCAAAAAGTTTGCCTAATTGTTTTTTCAGAAAAACAGGTTAATAAATAACATCAGTCTCTTAGTGCAATGATCCAGCCATTAATACAGAATTTACAAATAGCTTCATTCTGTGCAGCTAATGGATGCACTCCATGATGTAGCAATTAATATTTGAGGAAGTCTTTTCATTTCTGTTAATAAGCAGCTGTATTTTATAGGCTTATTATCAACGTTCTGAAATACCAGCCAGCCAAAAATTTCAGATAAACAGGACACGTTGTTGTGAAATATTTATAGGCTTAGATTGCTTAAATTGCCTTCTGTGAATCCATTTCCTTTCTTTTTCCCTTTTTCTTTTCTCCATTATCCCAGTTCTATACTTACTAATAATATAGTAGATTATTCAGGGGTGGGATTCTACTGGTTCTGTCTGGCTTTGTAGAACCGGTAGCTCTGAAGAGCAGCACCAGTTCTATGTCTGCTAATGTTTTGGCCCACCCACCCGCCTGGGCTCTTACCTGACCTTTATTTCCTGCTTTGTCAACCTCAGCTGTTACACAAGGCACAGCTGCAGTTGAAAAAGCAGGAAAAAAGTGCTGTTTCAAATGCTGCTTCTCTGCATACAGCAGTGCTCTTCAGCTGTCCAGACAGCAAGCTGATGACAATTTACAGGTATGCTTGCAGCATGCAGGAAAGTATATCGTAAATCACCAAACCAGTAGTTAACCCTGTCAGATCCCACTCCTGAGATAATTCCTGCTGAGATAAGCCTTCTAGGAAATGTTCTACAAAGCCTGCTCTTTTTTTGTCCCCTATTTATTTAGAATAGAATAACTAGCTGACTTTTAAAATAAACTGGAGGCATCTGAGGTAATTATCACTCAAGCCACTATCAGCAAAAATCACTGATATATTTTGTGGATAACAGGATAACCTGTTGCTAGGGATGTGTAATGCATTGGGTTTGAACTTAGGCAAAATTTGGCTCAGTGGTAAAACTCATTAAACCAAAGACACCTTTCCCCAGGATCATGTTTGGGCTGCAAGAAGCAGTGTTTTAAGCTAAGTAAACACTCTCATGCATTTTGAAGCATTTTTTGCCTTCAAATCCAAAGGGTTTGAACAGGCCCTGTTCAAACAGGCCCTGCCTGTTATAACTTGAAGGACAGTCATCTTTTCTTCATTTTTTTTTTTTTAAACTACCCAACTACTCACTTGTAGCTGTGGAAACCTCTGCTTGTTCCAGTTCTGGCTGTTTTTAAAGGAAAAAATGGAACAATTGTGGCTGCTTCTTGAAGTAAAAGGAATTTATTGTTGTTTCTCTTTTTCTTTAGTCTTCCAGTTTGGCTCTATGTGTTAAGCAACAGAGCATAAGGCTTATTTTTCTTCCTCCTCTCCTTTTCCAGAAATATGAGAAGACCAAAAGAATAAGAACTTGCTACAAGAAAATGGATGACTTTCCTGAAAACTGAAGAAAGCAAGGAAGCATTCCTCTATCTCCCACTAGATTTTCTTTGGCTGTGGATTATACATGTTAGATTATAGGAAGAAAAGAGTTATGATATAACATTATTCATCTCTGGGTAGTTTCGTCTTTCTCTCACAGTTGTAAGAACAACTGAGTCCTCTAATGATTCTCCTAAACTTGATATTGTTGTAAAGCTGGGAGATGTGACAGCTATTATTTCTCTATTTACTTCTTGAGCTTATTGTTGCCAGAAAGGAAGAAAAAGGTTATGTATTTTTCCCACATGGTTGGCTTTAGGTAGAAGACTAAGTGAAGATAAAGGGTGGCAGAAGGTTTTACCAAGCTCCTAATCCAAATAGGGTAAAAAGATCCAGAGGTCTCTGACTTTTTTATATTTATTCAAAGTTCCCTAACTCACTTTTAACTTAAGGAGCACACAGAATGGATTACAAATATTAAGAAGCCAGTTCATATTTATATTCTGGTTCTAAAAAGATAACTGGCAATGAAATTTATGTTTACCATACTATAGTATAAAATTATTAAAATCTGAATCAACATGGCCAGTCCATTTATATTTAAATTTGGACGAACAGATTTTACAAATCTGTACTGCAAATCTGCACTGATTAATACAAATGGAAAAACATAAGATTGAAACTAGTTAAAGAAAAAGAAAAGAAACCTTCAAGTTTTTTTCAGGAATTTGCATTCTACATTTTATCTAGTATAATTTTCAGATGATTAAATACTGAATGGCTGACAAGTAATCCCCAGCATTAATCCAGGAGAATGGAATTATATCATTTGGGTTGGAAACATCTCTCAAATTTTCTTTTTCATCATATTCCCTATTTTTTTATCATATTATACTGAAATGACAAATCATTTCAAATTAATTTCATCACCAAAGTATTAATGCTTGCAAATGGATATTTCCTCACAAAAATCTGATTCTATTAGACATCTCTGGGGTCTGTGATTACCATTTGAGGTTTTACACCAAAGACAGAAAACAGATCATATTCATTTGTATTAAATAAATATACCATGATAGCTTCCCAACCCTTTCTAATTGACAGAGAAAACAGAGCAATGATATTTGAAAAGAGCATGTTGTCTTAGCAGTTTCATCCTCAAACAACTATTTACCAAATGCCAATGAATCAAATGCCAGAATTTTGAATGCACACAAGTCAGTGACTTCAAAGTGACAAAGTGACAGTTGCCCTTGGGGAAAGGATAATATTTCAAGAGCTCTTCTATCCAACAAACAAGAGGGATCTAATAACATATGTCAGGACAATGAGTGATGGAAAAACAAAAGAAAAGAACTGGTTATTTTTTTTTGCTGCTGAAATGATTAATTCATGGAGATTTTCAGGAAATAGAATTGTGATGAGGAGAGTACAAACTTTGAAACCAAATTTAGAATAACTCTTTAAGCCAGTGAAAGAAACTTACTTTAAAAGCAAACAATATCCTCCCTGCATATACATGCACAAAAACCCCACATATGATTCTCCATTACAAGGATTCTGGAAATTTTTCTTTCAATACAAGATAGGATATAACATAGGGAATTTCAGAGAACCAGATTGCTGGATTCAAAAGAATCATCTTGTTTTTCCCAAAGGCATCAGTTAAAAAAAATCCCTTATGGCATACATTTGTCTCAATGGGTGTCTGTCGGTGTGTTTTTGTGTAGGCAGACCATATGATCAAAGTGTGTATGGTCAAAACAACTATTCAATGAAATGCTAAAGGGAGTGGGTGATATCCCTCCCTTTTGGGGCATTGGAACAATGATTTTTAGTACCCATCATACATGTTTTGGTTTCCTGATCATCCCTAGAAAACTTCATTTGGATAAGTAGATAGGAAAAAAACAGCTATTACAAAGGTGTTAAAAAATATGGAAGAGAGAACAAAGCCATCTTAAACCAATACTGCTTCTCAACAATTAAAATGCTAAAATATGTTTGGTGTAATGCAAACCTTGTTGTTTTTATAACTTGCCTTGTTTGTTTGTTTAATAGTTTTCTGTCTCAGTGTCTGATTATGAGAAGAAAAAAACCTTTGTATCCAAATGTGCATTTATATTAGAGAGCTACTATCTGTCCTTTTTTGAGAAAATTCCACTGAAGGAATATGAACCTGAAAAAAATATTTGCAAAGGATATGAGTATATTAGTATGCAATATGGCATCACATTGCCATTAAAAATAAATAGGGGTTAATTTTAAATGTTTACTTTTTATAAATATCAGAGTATGTCAGTCCTTCTCTCTCCATTTTACTCTCTGTAAGTCACTCTCTCCCTTTAATAGATCCCTCAGTGTTTCAAGTGCATTAAATGTGACTAATCCATTTTGAAAAATAAGTATTATGTGATTTAAAATAGAAGATCTGTACGATTATCCATGAAGTCGCTATTCAAGAAATGACAGGTTTGGGAAGAATTGTGTGCAAAGAACCTTTGGCAGTAACTATAAATTATATCAATAATGCATGGCTTTGTAAACAACAGATAAAAAAACCTCAGTAAAATATTGAATACCATAAAATATGTTAGATTTCAGGATCTTTCAAGAGAGGTGAATATAACTCGCATTTTCAAATTTATGTGTTCAGAATCTTATATGAAATAAACTTTAACTGCTGGAGGAAAATATTTCTGTCTATACATATTTGTGAAAGCAGACCAAAGAAAATTAGGAATGTCCATACTCTTTGAAATACTTAAGAAATGCTAATCAGCTCAAAGGGCTATCTTGTTGAAAATTTTCAGTAGAGCAGTGATCACTCAGATACATGTAAGAAACCTGAGTGGGACATAAAAGCAATCGCCTCTTTTATATTTCACCCTAGCAACAGGAATTAAAGGCAAACTGCCTTTGATTCTGGAAGTAATGTACAGATACCAAGATATTCCCAGAACTACTTTCCTAAAGTTTGTTTAGTCCCTTAAACAAAATAAACTCTGGATATGTGACCATCAGCATAACTGACACAGGATAATCCGATAGTTCATACAATGTAAAGAAATATGTTTTTCTGAATGTGAATCATTTCATATTTAATTTCACTGGATGTTCCAACACTATGAAACGGGGAAGATCTTTCCTTTACACTCATTTTCTTAATTATATATTAGTGTATATTTATCTTTTTTGCTTTTTACTTTGCCCATTTTGCTGCAGGTTGCAATGTCCACAAAAGTCATTCCCCCCCTTAATTTTTAATCACGTCCCATTCTACTTATCTCTCCAATTCTGTAACAATCCTCAGTCTACAATTATCATGAATGTCTGCATTATTACAAGTAGCCAGCCTTTACAGGTAGGCTAAATCAGAAAACATAACCTACTAGACTCCTCTGTACAAGTTTAATAACAGAATATTGAAAGCCTGACAAAGTTAATTTCTGCCCCTTTTATACCAGATAGATCAAGATAAAATTGTCTTCAGTTTTCCATATTCCCTCTTTTCCAAGGTCCAAGAGGTTGGTTATTTTCTCTTTTACTTGCTAATGGCCCTTGTATGTTCTTTCCAACATTTTCTTTTTCTTTTGCTTCTACACTGGTTTCATTATAGAATTTCATAATACTTTTACTATCATTGCAATTTTTCATTCTAAGCCAAAACATTATTCCTATATGTTTTCAACTCAGATATATTCCCAAGGTGAATCTGCAATATACTATTTTAAAGCCACATCTTTAATGGCTGGCTAAAGGATTTTCTAATGATATATTGTTCCCACCACCATAAATTGTTATAAGAAAGTTGAAAATTCTGGTTCTTACTATAAACAAGTCATGAATATATTTATATACAACATTTATAGTCATACATTCATATGACATTAAAATATGAGAGAACGTTTCATGTTTTCTAGTGCTTTGCTTGCCTGTTATCATGTGGAAAAAGCTTAACTTAAATAATGATTTGAAATATTTCACTGATCCCTCTCCATTCTGGATAGTTTTGGTTTAGTTTCCAAACCTTCTTTTATCTTGAAGGCTATTGATGACCATTGACAGAGCAAGAAGGGAATGGTTAATTCATCCTTGTGGTCCTTGAACATTCAGGGATCTTTGTGGTATACTGCAGGGATTAGGAGTTGAAGCTATGTGTTTCACTGTTTTGCCTCCTTCCTCAGTGATCACTTCTAGTCAACGTGGACAAAGGGAAGAGGTTGGTTCTGCAGTCCCTCATTGTGGGGTGACTCACATTCAACACATTCATCTCTTCTGTTTAAATTCTGCATGAAGCTTCTTGGTGAAGTCATTCATTAGTTTGGGTTAGGGTTAGGTTTTGAATCAATTTATGTTGAATGCTAAATATTAAATAATACATATTCCTAATTTCATCCCACCAAGGCACTTTTTTGCAAATTCTTATCAGTGAAAAGAAAGCAAGCCCTAGTCATCACCTAAGAACAAACATAATCATTATAGACAGTTACAATTTTAGCAGCTCCCTTCAATATCCAGTGTTTACAAACCTGAACTTGAATTTTGGGGATAACAAGAAGCAATAGTGAAAGTGAAATATAACAGCAGTAGTGCAACATGATTTCCTGATGAATTTGTATGTCACGTTCTTGTTTTTTAATATGACTCTTAAAGTACATTCTTTCTCTGTTTCTGCATCTTCATATCTGAATTGGGAGAGGGGAAAATGTTGCAATTTTCTTGTGGAGTAACAAAAAGTTTAAATATTAATTTTGATGTCAACTATAACCAGTCTAATTTGATTTAGTATTAAAGTGACAACATTAATATTCATTAAATAATTTCTTGAAATTTCATATAAAGTGAATTTAAACTTGTTTTAGTTACAAAGTACATTAGAATTTAAAAAGTAAAGCCCCTGTCACACAGCACCAATGGATGGAAAGAGGATGTAAAATGGAGAGAAACACTTGCCATTCGTTGGTTAACACGATCCATCCGTTCTGTACTCACTGCATCCGTTTTTCATACTCTCTATCCGTCCAGCATCCATTGACTGAGATTCCATCCGCTCAAAAAGTTTTGAGCTGCTCAAAACTTTTTGAGTGGAAAATGTATCCAACGCGTCCATTCTGCATCCGCAACGCATACAGGGAACATCCATTCTACATCCGTCGTCATCTGTTATGCATCCGCTATATCCGCTAGGCATCTGCTTGGCATCCGTGCAACTCAAATCTGGTCCAGTGGAAAACGGACACAGGGAGGAAGCGAAACAGATGTGGAACGAACATGCAGCATTAGTAGCATGGACGGAGAAAGGATGAAAGCGGATGCAGCTCGCATACAAAGCATTAAAATGGAAAAAACGTTCTCAGAGGGGACCTATCTCGGATATTTAGGATGTCTGCAGGATGTCTAGAGGATGCAAAAGGACACTGAGCGGAAAACCTATATTTCCTATAAAAAAGGGGGAGGAACTCACCTGGATCACACTTTCAGTCCAGCAGCCCTGCGGTGCAGACCTCTTCAGCCTTCATCTGGCTCTTGCTTTTCCACAGCATCAAGTCATGTCCCCCATGGATCATCACACACAACTTTTGGAAGCCACCATCGTTCTACAACAGTGTGAAGCCATCTACAGGCTCTTTCACCTATTCTACGCGAAGAAAAGGAGGCAGACAAGAAGTGTCTGGGTCCGAAGATGGATTGCCAGAAGAGCAAAGTACGGACTGTATCACAAGCTGATGGTGGAGCTGAGGAATGAAGACACTTGTGCATTCCAGAACTTCATGAGGATGCCTCCAGCCATGTTTGACGAAGTTGTGCAGCGGCTGACACCCAAGTTGACCAAGCAGAGCACCAACTTCCAGCCCAACCTGGACCCTGGGCTCAAGGTGGCACTGACTCTGCGCCACCTGGCCTCAGGGACCACGTACAGGAGCATGCAGTACGGCTGGAGGGTGCCACACAACACCATCAGCATTGTGGTCAGATAAGTGGTGCAGGCCATCATCGAAGAATACCTGGAGGAGCTCCTCCAGTGCCCCTCCACTGAAGAAGGATGGAAGAAAGTTGCAGAGCAGTGGTATCAGAAGTGGAACTTCCCCCACACCGTTGAAGCCATAGATGGGAAGCACGTGGCCTGCAAAGCTCCAGCCAAGTCGGGGTCCACTTATTTCAACTTCAAGGGCTTCTTCAGCATCATCCTCTTCGCCATGGTCAATGCTGACTACAAGTTCATGTAAATCGATGCTTCAGGCAACGGGTCAGCTTCAGATGCCCAGGTATACAACACCAGTCACCTCAAGGAGGGGCTGGAACGCAACCTCATCATGGGCTTCCGAGATCCAGACCCCCTGCCCAACAACACGCAAGATGTGCCCTACTTCATCGTGGGGGATGACGCCTTCTCCCTCAGAACCTACCTCATGAAGCCCTACACCTCCAGATGCCTCACCCGTGAAGAGAGGATCTTCAACCACAGGCTGTCCAGGGCAAGGCGAATGGTGGAGAATGCCTTTGGCATCCTGGACAACAGGTTCCAGGTACTTCTCACCACCATGCAGCATCGCCCACAGACTGTGAGGAGGAGCATGGAAGCTTGCTGTATCCTGCACAATCTCATGCGCACTCTCTACCCAGTGTTGCAGAACAGGCTTGTGGACAGCCTGGTGAATGGAGGCAAGGGTGAAACCTGATAGACACTGTGGATGTGCAAGGCCGCAACAAAGCTTCACGTGAAGGGAAGAAGCAGCGCAACCTCCTGAAATACTGGTGCAACTCCCCAGCTGGAGCAGTGGAGTGGCAAGACAGGATGATAGATGCTTAATAGATGCTTCCTTCAGCCTGTCTCATCACACTGATGAGATTGGGCCATGTATATTGAGTGGGCTTGCAATGAACAGGGTATTTAATAAAGAGTTGTGTTTATGTTGAAATGTGTGGTTCAATGATTACATTGTTATTGATAATGAAGGGCCAAAGGTGTGGCAACCGGGAGGGTGGACCAAACAGTCCCACTATGCTTGTTGTTAGGGATAACATTGTTCACCCTAACTGGTTTAGGTGAAATAATAACTATGAATCATAGTTAGTGTATGCAGCTTTAACTGTGAAATAGCAATTGTGGGAGTGGTTATGAAAACCATTTAAAAGTAGCAAGTCTACAGCTTGCTCTCTCTCTCTCTGGATTTGATGATCCCTGATTACTGCTTGGAATCAAGACTGCATTGCTCGAACGGGAGAGACAACAAAGGACTGATTTTGTAAGTGAACTGACATAGGATATTCTACATGGACTTTGCTAACTGAATACCCCTGATTGGACTGACTACATGGTAAATGAATATTGGACTGTTATTTGACTATGCTATTAACTTATATTGGAATAAACTATATTCTTGATAGCACAAGCGTATCTGTTATTTTTACTGTATGTCAATAAACATACAAGCTTAGCTCACTCATTTATCTGTGTGCCTATCTGACTAACGCTGCATATTCTGTTTAGCTTGTCTACCTAACCCTGGTTGGGGAACCCAGGCTTAACACTTGTACTGGAGGTTTATCTGTCCCACAGGTATTACCCACCCCAAAGGTATCCCTGCCCATCCCACAGGTATTCCTGCCCATCCCACAGCTATTACCCATCCAACAGGTATCCCTGCCCATCCCACACCTATTACCCATCCCACAGTATCCCTGCCCATCCCACAGCTATTACCAATCCCAAAGGCATCCCTGCCCATCCCACAAGCATGCAAAGGCTTAAACCATTTCTAAAAGTTTCCACCAGGACTTTATTTACTAAAATAAATGAAGCAAGTGTGTGAAGCAAAGATAATCTTTATTAATAACAAGCTGTAAAAGAAAAACGACCCAAGTGTCTTAAGCAAAGATAAAGTCAACAGGTAGCCACCCAGTCTCTGGCATTCTTCTTGGTCACTCTGAGGCATGCCCAGTCTCAGGGGTGAAGGGTCCATGTGCTGTGGAGATGGCTGATGCTGGAGTGCTGGTCTGAGGTATCATTGGGGTGCCTGGCCCCAAGAGGACAACAGGGGACAGTGTGTGGAGGAAGCTCTCAGAGAGCTGGCTCAGTCCTGTGATGTTGAGAGCCCCTTCCTCCAGGACATGGGGTGTCAGCCCCAATACTTATGACAGATGTTCTGAGGCCGGGCTTGACTGTGGGGTGGAGGAAGGAGCAGGGTAGTGGGGATGTCTGGTCTGCAGCTGAGCAAGGTGAGGCGTGGGTGGCATCTGTGGTGTGGGTGGCATCTGTGGCATGGCTGGCATCGGTGGCGTGGGTGGCATCGATGGCATCAGTGGCATCGGTGGCACCGGTGGCATCCGATGTACCTGTGCCTAGACTGGGAAGGGCTGCCTGTGCTGCTGGAGCTCCTGGTAGCTGTAGCCTTGGTAGGTGAGGGCCTGTGGAAAGCCTTGGAAGGGCAGTGACATCACCTGGGGTGGAGGAGCAAGCCTGGACTGGGTCGGAGCAGGTTCAGCTGGGTCTCGAGGGTTGTGAAGTAGACCGGTGATCCTGTCCTTTATCACCTGGTACTGTGATTCTGACATGTTCATGAGGGTCTGGTTGATGTAGGTGAGGAAGGGCTTGCAGTTGGAGGATGGGACGTCGGTGTGTACCAGCTGAGAGAGGAGATCTATGCTGCTTCTGAGGGTGTCCCTGATCTCCAGCAGGACAGTGTGGCTCTGCCCCTCCGGTCTGCCTCTCTGCCTGCTTTCTGTGGAGGTGGAGCTGGGGGTGGATGTGGGTTGTTCTCTGGTGGAAGTGCCCTCTCTTTGCTCCCACTGCATCAAAGGGTCCTCCACACGCTCCGCCACGGGTAGTGCAGCTGTCGGGGGGTCTCTGTCGTAGCACGCTAAACAGATACCTGCCTGGACACAGGAGCTGACTCTTGGCCAGAAGAGGACTGGCTCTCTGCGGGCTGCCTGAGAGAGAGGGTTGTCAGAGGGGCTGATTCTCGGTGGCAGATCTCACCCTCCAAGAAGCTGCACTTGGCCATTACATAGGTCTCGCGGTCTGTCAGCTTGACTGTGGCCTGGCCAGATTTCTTGAGGTGCAACTTCCCATACCAGGTGTGCATGTGCTTCCACCAGCCAAGGAGCACCTCTGAAGTGTAGCCCAGTCTCTCCACCTTCTCTCCCCAAGCAGCCTGCTTCCTTTTGGTGTCTCGATAGAACCTGTGTCCCTTCCGCCATAGATACTCATTCTCTCTCAGCCATTCCAGCACCTCATCCTCATGTTCCTCTTCAATGGAGTGTTGCCTCCTCTCCCGTTCATGCGTATGCCTCTTCCTCCCTCTGGCAGGGCCATATGGGCCCTCATCAGAGGGGCTTCGAGGTTGTAGGGGCTGCTCCTCCACACCAGCAGCAGCAGCAGCAGCAGCAACAACAACAGTAGCAGCAAAAGCAGGACCAGCAGGACCAGCAGCACCAGCAGCACCAGCAGGACCAGGATCAGCAGCAGCAGAGTAAGCACCAGCAGCGCCAGCAGCACCAGCAGGACCAGGAGCACCAGCAAGACCAGCAGGACCAGTAGCACCAGGAGCACCAGCAGGACCAGCAGGACCAGCAGGACCAGGAGCAGCGCCAGCAGAGTAAGCACCAGCAGAAGCACCAGGAGCAGCACCAGCAGAGTAAGCACCAGCAGCACCAGCAGCACCAGCAGCACCAGCAGCACCAGCAGGACCAGGATCATCATCAGCTGAGTAAGCACCAGTAGCGCCAGCAGCACCAGCAGGACCAGGAGCACCAGCAGGACCAGCAGGACCAGCAGCACCAGCAGCGCCAGCAGGACCAGGATCAGCAGCAGCAGAGTAAGCACCAGCAGCGCCAGCAGCGCCAGCAGCACCAGCAGGACCAGGAGCACCAGGAGCACTAACAGGACCAGCAGGAGCAGGAGCAGTGCCAGCAGAGTAAGAACCAGCAGAAGCACCAGCACCAGGAGCAGCGCCAGCAGAGTAAGCCCCAGCAGAAGCCCCAGCACCAGGAGTAGCACCAACAGAGTAAGCACCAGCAGAAGCCTCAGCACCAGGAGCAGCACCAGCAGAGTAAGCACCAGCAGAAGCACCAGCACCAGCAGAGTAAGCACCAGAAGAAGCCCCAGCACCAGGAGCAGGGCCAGCAGAAGTTCCAGCACCAGAAGAGTCAGCCCGAGTAGCAGAAGCCCCAGCAGAAGCAGAGTCAGGGCCAGGGGTTGGGATGGTGGCCCTGTCCATCTTGCCAGAGCTGGCAGCAGATGGCAGATGCTTTCTCTTCTTCCCCACGGATGTTAGCTTGCTGGCTTGCTGGCTGGCTGACTGGCTGGCTGGAGCTGTGTCTGACAGCAGGTCTTTCCTCTGAATAGTGACCTGCTTGCGAGCTGCTTCCCTTTATATCCGTGGGACTGACGCAATGTATCCTCCCCGCATGCGCAGTGAACGCTTTGCATCTGCTAGGCATCCGCTAGGTTTCCGCTCTGCATCCGCTTCATCCACTCAGCATCCACTCTGCATCCATTCCTTCCGCTGCGTTTCCGCTTCGCTGTGTTCCCCCGGAAGCCTTGCGGATGTGCCATCCACTCCCATATGCTTCCATCCGCTCGGCTTCCGTGGATCATCTGCTTTCCATCCTGGCTACATCCTCCCCCCATCCATTCCTTTCCGTTGTTGTCCGCTCTGGTTATGCAAATTCGGGGCACTTTTGAGAGCAGATAACAACGGATGGAACATTTTCTCGTCTGCTGTGTCCTTTTTACAAACGTTTTGCATCCATCGGCCAATGTGACAGGCCCTTTATCTTTTAAGTTTATTAAAATTCACATGGTATTATTCCTGGAGCCCAATGTATATAATTTGAGCAGTAGTAACAGCAGTAGCAGCAGCAACAATAAATAATAGTAATAATAATAACAAGAAGGAGGAGGAGGCAAACAAAAAAACAAAAGACATTATTTTCCTTCTGCTTGCTAAATTCAGATTTCAAGTGTCATTTTTGCTCAGGAATACTGCACATGTATAAAATCTCACCATTGCAACACTTGAAATATGTCTCCTCAGGATTGTCCTGCCTCAATTCTTTTTAGAGTAAGAGATGTGTGCACGTGTATGTGTGTGTGAGAGAGAAAGAAAGAAAGGGGGGAAGGGGTGGTATCGAGATCCCATACTATACTTTGAACAATAGAGTTCCAATAGTTCTGTCAAGCGATTATAAGATAACAGGTACAAATATAAACATAGTTATGGATACATGAAATGGATACATATAAGAAAAGAAAAAGAAACACTAGCACAGAGATGGTAGGCACATTGGTGTGCTTATGCATGCCCCCTACAGACCTCTTAGGATAGGGGTGAGGTCAATAGTAGACAGTCTAAGGTTAAAGTTTTGGGGGAAGAAACTACAGAGTCAAGTAGAGTTTTCCAGACATTGACCACTCTGTTGCAGAAGTCATATTTCCTGCAATAAAGTTTGGTGCAGTTTACCTTGAGTTTGTATCTATTGTGTGCTCTTATATTGTTATGGTTGAAGCTGAAGTATTTATTGACAGGTACGACATTGTACTATATAATTTTATGTACTAAATTTAAATCAGAACTGAAGGTGGAGTAGTTCTAGGTTTTCTCAGTCTTGAATTTCAAGTTTGGTGGCATAAGATATTCTGCAATGAGTAGAGGGGTGGAGAACTCATCTTGTGAAATATTTCTGGACTTTCTCAATTGTGTTAATATCAGATACGTAATGCGAGTTCCAGATTGATGAGCTGTATTCAAGTATTGGTCTAGCAAATGTTTTGTATGCCCTAGTTAGTAGTGTGATATTACCAGAGAAATCTTACGTAGGATTAGGTTAACAAGTCTTTTTGGCTACATTGGGCTCTATAGCACTTAAATCATTAGAGATGAGTATTCCAAGACCCTTGACAGAATTTGGCTCATCAGCAAGGTCTTGAATATTCAGCTTGTATTTTATTTTCTGATTTTTTTTACCAATGTAAGACAGAGCATTTATTTGTTGAGATTTGAAGATGCCATTTGTTTGACCATTCTGATGCATAGTCAAGGTCTTTTTGAAGGGTAGCAGTATTGTCTGTGGTATTGAATAGCTTTACATCATCAGTGAAGAGAACACAGTTGTTCTTAATATGATCACAGAGGTCATTTATGTAGAGTATGAAGAGAGTTGGTCCTAGAACACTGCTTTGGGGGACACCACTGTTGACAGGTACAGAATTTGATAGGACGCTCCCAATTCTGACCATTTGTTGTCTGTTTGACAGGAATGCTTCTATCCAGTTATGCAGATGTCCAGAGATACATGAGATTCATGTGGTTATTTAGGTTTAATTGCAAATATAAATGCTAATCTGCACTGTTTCATAACCCTAACCCTGTTGTGAATTGCAAGTTCAATGGGCTCAGTACTTACTTGAAAGAAATACTGTGGTCAAGCTAAAGGTTCAAAAGCATTAACTTTAAGGAATTGTTTCCTTTTTCAATCAAAATCATATGCTTGAGTACCAGAAGACTGGATCCTGGACGTTAGTGTGAAAAAAAAGTAGAGTGCCTTAAATAGTCTCTTACATGGTTTCCATGTATTCTGAGATTCTACTAGAAAAAGGGAATAAGTCTAATTTTAAAAATTAGTTTTAAAAAGGGCCCAAAGAATTTTTTGCAAAACTAAGATTACACGGGTGCTCCACAATATCTCTTCCTATTGAGTTTGCAATTTCTTTTTTTAAATATTATTTATTGTTTTATTACAAAGAGTAAAATGCAAATTAAACAAGCAAACAAACAAAATAAAACAGAAGCATACATACAACTTTAACAATAGCAAAAAAAGTGTAGAAAATAGAGGAAAAAGTGATCAAATAAATTTAATATTTAGAATTCACCCTGGCTGAGTGCGTAAAAAAAAGAAAAAGCAGTAAATTCTCTTTTAGACACACAGACACACATAGACACAAAAACACACAGACACACACACATAACAGTCAACAGGTTAAGACACTAATCTTCAAATCCCTCTGTTAACATCATATATTTAGTTTGTACATAAATGGTTCTCAGTCTCTTATCTATTTTCAGTCTCTTATCTATCTAGTCCATTATCTCTAATCAAAGCAATTAATTTCATCATCTCTGCTAATTCAGTCAATTTCAAAATGATTTCTGAGTCTTGGAAAAAGTGGCAGATGTAGCAAATGGCATCTGCATTAGAAAATTGAAAAAGCTCACATTTTTCCTGAGCCATTCCTTTGTTAATCAGAGCAGTAGGTATTACACTTTTTATCAGCTCTTGGTAATCAAAGTATTCTGGAGAACCTTTCCAGAGCCATCGACCTAGTGGAAATTATTTTATTGAGGCCAGAAGAGATGCCATCAATTCAGGCCAATAACTTGGCTTGATCTTTTCTTCTTTCTTTCTTTTTTTGGGTTCAGTTTCTACATTTCAGCCAGAATTGTCATTGCTGAAAGTTCAGAAATAGCTGTCTTGATATCTTCTTACAAACTACAAGAATTAATAATGGATACTTATTGGAACTAGATATAGGGCATAGTCTCTATTAGCAATGGTCAGTATGATTGCCCCAGAAATAAAAGTACTATGTTCTATGTTCAAAATCAATTAGTTCTTAAATTAATAATTAATAATTATATTTCTGAACATTCAGTTAATGAAAGGCAAAGGACACTTTATTCCACCATTGTTTTACTTCCGAAATCCTCAAATCTGTTTGAAAACTGAAAAATAACACTAAATAATCATTTCAAATCCCTTTAACATTTATAAACCATATACACTCCATTCCAAAAAGTGCTACTTACCACTGTGAAATTCATTACTTTCAGGATCCATATTGTCATGGCTAAGTTAACGATCATGGTAACCAATAGCAAGAGGACAAAGAAGTATAAGCACCTCTTTCGCCAGCCATAAATCCCTACTGGATAAAGTTGAGGGTTTTCTGTTCTTGGCAGACTGTTTTGCTGTGTTGCTAATATATACTGTTCCCGTGTCATCTATTAGAAGCAAGAAGAAGAATGCAAAGTATTAAATATTTATCTGTACAATTAAAATATCCTCAGGTTTTTTTTTACTGAACGATCCTTAAACAAACCCTGTTGGCCTTCTGAGAAAATGATTGTTTACAACATTAGAATTTATTTGGTCCAATTTTCTGAGCTGAGTCATGAATAAATACAGTATATAGTGTACAATAAACACCATTGGGCTGCTAGAAATAGAGTTTATTTATTCAGCCATGTACAATGGTGGATGGTAGTCTACCTCATTAGGGGTCTACCAGCAGAAGTATATATATGTATATAATGACAAACAGGCATTGATGTTTAGATGTTTAGGTATGCAGATTGAGGAACTCCTGCTTTGGGCTTTGATCATTTAGATGTGTATTGAGTATTGCCCTGAAGATGGGTGAAGTCTAAGAAGGAAAATCCTCCCTAGGTGTAAATTATTATGAAAGAATCTGGCATCTTGAGGAAGCCAGTGAAATGCTGGTATGGATTGTATGGATTGTATTAGGATTGTATGCATTCAGCTGTTCAGAGGGTTGGTAAAAGGGAGTGGGGCAAATTTCAGCTTTTAAGCTTCTTTTTTATGTAAATGCTAACAACACACAAAGCAGAGCTAAAAGAAACTAAATAACAAATGTAATTTTTTTGTGATGATGACATGCATTTCCAGAAAGTGGATCCATAGAACTGATGTTCACATCTTGATGTCTATGCAGTTTCATTATTTCTCACAACCTGACTAAATTACAAAGATGATCCTGTCCCTTTTTGCTGTTCTTCTCTCTCCCTTATGCATCCCTCCCCTAAGAAGCTTTGTCATACTACTATTCACTCAATGGTTTCTCTGAATGACAACACACCATATGCCTCAGTCTAGAAATAATTTCAAAATAGCAAAATAAAATCCACCTTTAAATTTGAGGTTGATTCCGGCTTACTCCATGGAGAGATCAAGTTAGTTTTAAAGTTAGAACATGGAAGTGGTTAGACACTGCCTACTTTTAAAAAATCTTCATTAGCAAGCCGACTGTCAGGAAGTTAAGTCACCTAACAGGAATTTGGGTTAGAAATATATAAGCCATAGACATTTTAATACAATGGCTCTTTAAGGGAATGCTAAAATGGTAATTGGATGTGGTTTCTCAAACAGCCATAAGATTGAGCCAGAAACCTGGGTTGTTTAGTCTGAGTCTCAGAAGACAGTGAGTGCATCTCTGTTTCCTTCTGTTGGAAAGTATTGCAGTTGCTTCATTTTTCCTAATTGACTGATATTCCTGGATTTAATGGAAGTCTGTTGCTGAACTGTTTTTTGACACTGGACTTTGATATTTGGATTATCCCTGGACTAAAAAACCTGACTGATTTATCTGTGAATGACTTTGGATTGCTTGTTTGAACTTTGCTTAATGTTTCTAGAAGTAAAAGCCTACATTTACTATACAGTGTATCTGTGTGCTGTATGTGTATTATTCAAACACTACTCTCAAATACATCTCCCTATATGCGCTCATTCTCCTAACGGGGAATTACCTTAATATCTACAATCTTAGAGTTTCTTGATATATTCACATCTAAATATTGCCCAGGTCAGATCTTGTTGTTGCTGTTGTTTTTATATCAACCTAGATCAATTCATTTACCTACAGCTTATATGAATCACTGCTGCAGTGTGACCAGAACCCCAAAATGTTCAGTGTAACCTGAACCACAAGTCAAAGATAATTCAAAAAATTTTCTTCCAGCATATAAATAACAAGAAAAAAATCAAGGAAGCAGTCAGTCCACTTAGGAGAGAAGACCGCAAGGAAGTAACAGGCAACAGAGAGAAAGTAGAGTTGCTTAACTCATTCTTTGCATCGGTCTTCATGCAAAAACAAACTATAACTCAACCCACCAAAACATAACTGTAACAGACAGACCAGAAATAAAAGTTAAAATAAACAAAAAAAAAAAAAAGTAGGAGAACACCTGTCTGATCTTGATGAACACAAATCACCTGGGCCTGACAGATTATATCCCAGAGTTTTAAAGGAGCTGGCAGAGGTCCTCTCAGAACCACTGCACCATATTTTTCAAACATCCTGGAGCACTGAACAACTACCAGAGGACTGGATCCCATCTTCAAAAAAGGGGAAAAAAGACGCAGGAAACTATATATAACAGATGCAGGAAACTATATACCAATCAGACTAACATCAATACCTGGGAAGATACTGGAAAAGGTGATGAAAAAACAGATCTGCCAACATCTAGAAACAAGTAAAGTAAAGTAATAACTGGCAGTTGGCATGGATGTGTTAAAAATAGATCATGCCAAACCAATCTCATTTCATTCTTCAACACAGTGACTAAATTAGTAGACCAGCAAAATACTATGGACATGATATATTTAGATTTCAGCAAGGCATTTGACAAAGTAGACCACAACCTACTTTTTGGTAAGATAGAAAAAAGTGGGATAGATAGCACCACCACCAGATGTATTCGCAACATGCTGACAAATCGTACTCTACGAATAGTCCTAAAAAAGTCTAAGTCTACATAAAGGGAACTAAGTAGTGGGGTGCCACAAGGTTTTGTTCTAGGCCTAGTACTCTTCAATAACTTCATGAATAATATAGATGGTTTGAATAGAAGGGGAACTTACCAAATTTGCAGATGATACTAAGCTGGAAGGAATAGCTAACACCCAAGAAGATAGGCTCAAGATCCAGATGAATCTTGACAGACTAGAACACTGGGCCATATCTAATGAAATGAAATTCAGTGTAGAGAAAAGTAAAATCCTACATTTAGGCAAGAAAAACCAAAAGTACACATATAGATTGGGTGAACCAGGCTTAATAGCAGTTGCTGTGTGAGGGCTTTTGGAGTCTTTGTGGACAACCAGCTATATATGAGCCAGCAGTGTGCAGCAGCAGCCACCAAAAAAGTTAATGCAATCCTAAATTGCATTAACAGAGGAATACAATCAAGATCAAGTGAGGTACTAATACCACTCTGTAAAGCCTTAGTAAGACCTCACCTAGAGTACTGCATCCAGTTTTGGTCACCACACTATAAAAAAGATGTTGAGACTCTAGAAAAAGTACAGAGAAGAGCAACTAGGATGATTAGGGAATTGGAAACTAAAACATATGAAGAACAGTTACAGGAACTGGGCATGGCTAGTCTAGTGAAGAGAAGGACCAGGGGAGATAGTGATATTTGAGGGGCTGCCACAGAGAGAAAGGGGTCAAGCTATTTTCTAAAGCACCTGAAGGCCAGACAAAGAACAATGGATGGAAACTGAACAAGGAGAGATTTAACCTGGAAATAAGGAGAAACTTTCTGACAGTGAGAACAATCAACCAATGGAACAGCTTGCCCTCGGAAGTTGTGGGAGCACCATCACTTGAGACTTTCAAGAAGAGGCTGGACTCCCATCTGTCAGAAATGTTGTAGGGTCTCCTGCTTGGGAAGGGGGTTGGACTAGATGACCTACAAAGTTCCTTCCAACTCTATTTATCTGTGGTGGAGGCCAGTGACTCTGTAGTGCAGAGTTGTCAAAATCACGTTGTCACAGCAGCATGGGTGTGGGTGCGGCCAGCATTTGTGGGCCAGGAGTTTTACAGCTCTGCTGTGGTCAGTCTTAAAATTCAACATCACAAAATCCTTTAATACATCAGATGTCTGTTCTGTCTTTGATTCTTTTACTCCTCAAGATTCTTTGAGAAACAGACACAAGATATGCTACTGCTGCTTTGTTTAGCAGTGTTCTCAAACTATTTTAAATCATGAGATAAAGAGAAAATGGTGGCAAAACTGCAGATGGTGTGGAAGAGAAATACCACATATACTATGAAGTAAGCACAGAAAGAGGAGAGAGATAACAGGAAGAGAAAAGAAGAGATGAAACATGCAACAAGGATGCATATAGCTCCAAGACGCTTCAATTCCCTAGTATTGCTACTACATGATATTTAAAAATAAATAATTCAAACCTTAAACCCTATCATTATATTCTGCAATTTGCAACAGTATAATTAACTCACTTCACATTAAGTAACTGCTGTCAGAGAATATAAACTACAACAAAAATCTTGCAAGATTCCAACTTTAAGAATTCAGTTTCTTAGCCATAGAACAGACATAATTGTTACAATTCAGTTTAAAAGATAATGGTCAGCTAACAAGTCTCCCTTAATATTGGTTGAGGCAAAGCCGGTCAATAGGCAACTAACCTTTCACGAATGTGAAAAGATAGGAAATAGGAATGTAATTGGACAGAATTTTGAGTACAGCTCCAATGTCAATTTGCAAAGTTATTCACATTTGTAGATGCAAACATTCACAACAGACTCCTTGTTATAAAATATATTTATTCAACCAAAGAATAGAAATGATCATTTCACATTTTAAAGCCATTAATTCTGCAGTTATTTAAACAAATGAGACAACTTTGAAATGAAGAATTTCAGAATTACATGCAGTGTTAAAATACAATTTTTGCAAAACACAGCTGCCACAAGCCTGATCCTATTATCTGACAGTGAGTTCACTAATTGGTTTGGATTATAGTAAATGCTTTTCTGTCAGAACAACCTTGTTATGTGCATTCAATTTTATCTCCCAGGGATTCCTCCAGTGCACTAACTAGTGGGTGATTTCCCATGACTTAAAATAGGGAATCCATGATTACCGATAATGAAAAATTTGTTTGGTCCACATTTTTAATTATGAACTCATTTCAACTTCCAAGATCTACCTATGGATCAGGGCAAAGCCATCATCCAAGTGTTGCTGTATAATTTTTGACTTAAAAATAATTTATAAATAGTGTATTTTAGTATATTATGCATATGCCCCCAAGAAATTATCTCATTTTCTTTTCATTCACAAAATGAAGAAAAATGTGATGGAACAATTGCATGCACAGAAACTTGCCATAAGCTGTAAAAGATTGGCAACACCTTAGGTCCTTGCAGAAAATATTTTTCTCTTAGAATGTGAAAATTCTAGTCAGGCTGAGAGAAGATATACGGTTAACATTATATCTTTAAATGTATTTTATTTTGCAAAAGGCTATTTTAATGGAGTACACTGTCTAATGGCATTTGTACACAGTCAAACTTGTTTGCATAACTTCAAACAAACAAATAAGAAATGGACAAATTTATTAATTATATCATTGACTACTGAGGACTCACTGATTTAAAGGAACACATCAAGCTAACATCAAGATGGTAAAGAATTATAATCAACACTTACAAATGATTTAAACCAATGATTACAAAAAGCTAATGCTATTAACTTTAAAAGCTGGCAGAAATGTTACACCCATTAATTCAACATGGGGTGCTCTCCAAAGCACCCTGATGGCTACTGTTAGAGCAGAAGAATGAAAATAAACTCTGTATTGATAAGCACAGTGATGTAATCAGTATATACAGACTTACACTTGAATGTAGGAGCATCAGATCACACCATTACTTAGCTTTGAAGACAAAGCACAAATCTGTTTAGCTGGTCCACACAGAACTGTCAATGATGTGATAGGATGAATTTTATGGATGGATGAGTGGATGTTGGGGCATAAGATGATCCACTTCTATGAATGTATATGCCATTCATTCTTTCACTGACAAGGGAAAATGGTACTCTGCACTTTTTAAAAAATTAGTCACTATGTAACCACTAAAAATCAAGAGAAGAGGGTGGTTTAGAAGAGGGTGGTTTAGAAGAGGGTGGAGAAATCCTATGGTTTTGCAGTAGTGATGGTAGTGAACAATTAACATTTGTTTTGTAGGGGAATTTTTTACATATCCACTGATGGGGAAAAAATAATCCCATGTTAAAAAGCTCTGAAGAAGTTTTAATAGGTAAATGACAGAAATACAGAAAAGGGGATTGAAATAGAATGGGAGGGAAGAAAGTTCTGCTGATAGATGACTGTCTAAAGTCCTAAAGGACAGCATATTTGGGAGACAGCATATTCCCTAATCAGTACCTAATCAAGAGGAAACAGTATTTATTGACAGCTGCCTTGCAGGCTTCAGCTCTCAGATTTGCTGACTTCTATCACCAGTTCCAACAACTTGACTCAGCTGGACAAAATGGGACATTATTTGTACAACAAGTTAATGGAGAAAAACAAAAGGTTGAGGATTATGGCTCATCAGAAAAAAGATTGAAGATTATTCCCCATGACAACAGAGTATTGTAAAAGGAAAACCTAAATATGTAGAACATTTCCAGGCAGGTAGATTTTCTCAGATCCTGAAACCCAGATATTGCAATTTGCTGTAGGCAGAATGCTTTTGGTGTAAAATTTTCTTGCTTCAAACACATTTACCAGTTTGTAAAGATGGGATCTTGATTAAAAGGATGCTCTTGGATTGTTACAATATTTATTTATTTGTCCCCCAATCATCTATCTATCTATCTATCTATCTATCTATCTATCTATCTATCTATCTATCTATCTATCTATCTATCTACCCATCTACCTATCCATCCATCCATCCATCAATAAAATAAATAAATAAATAAAAAACCTGAATTTCTCCTCTTACTAAATATGGCTAAATTCGACATTATGTTTGTCTGTAAAACATGGCTCAATGCATCTCTCCCTGACTCCATTACCCCAGTAAGAGACAATCTTGTTTACCAATCAGATTGTGAAATACGTAGAGGAGGTGGAGTTGCTATCTTCCATAAAAAGTCCCTACGTCTAAAAAACATCCAAGTTACCCAGGAGCTTGCTGTTCCTGAGAACTGTCTGTGAACTGTCCTTAAATATCACATTTTGGTTCTTACTATGTTACAGAGCCCCTGATTATGACATCGAATGTGCAAACAAGCTAAATACACTACTAATATGGGCAGCATCTTGCCCACACGCTTTTATCTTTCTTGGTGACTTCAATCTACCTCATATTAACTGGAGCCTTTCTGAATGTACAACTGAACCCACACATGCAACCTTCTACAATGCAGTAACAAATCTGGGACTAGAACAGCTAGTAACCAACAACACCAGACTTAACAACTGCCTCAATCTCATCTTCTGCAATAGTTTGAATTCAATTTACAAAATACAAATTAAAGAACCCTTTTTCAACAGTGACCACAACATGATTAACTTTTGTCTGAACATACATCTACACAAAAATCATCACAATGATGGAATCTCCAATTATAACTTCAAAAAAGGCAACTATGATCTTATAAACAATGATCTCCCTTCCCTTGATTAGCAATTTCTATTCTTTGGATGCAATACTATAGAAGACTATTACAACATATTTTTACTTGAAGTCAAAAGAGTCATTAAACTATATGTACCATTAATAACTCCCAAAACCAGAAAAAACAAATTACTCAAAACAATAAGGAAGCTTCAATCTAAAAAGAAATCACTTTGGCAGAAAAACAAATCTGGTCACATTGCCAACTTCAAAAGCCGATACAAAAATTTATGCCACCAGATGAAAACTGAATGCACCAATTATCACGTTAAACAAGAAGAAAACTTTCTATGCACCAATTCTACCCGAACTTTCTACAATTCTACAAACAACAAACGAAAAGACTCAAGGTCCATCCCACCCCTGAAAGGACCTAATGGAGTCTTTAACTGCAGTGGTGACACTATTAAAGCCAACCTCTTCAACACATTCTTTGGCTCAGTATTTGTAAACAGCAATGGATCATGCCCAGTATTTCCTAGTCGAAGCACAGACAACTACAATGATCTAATACATATTGATTTTACAGAAGACATTGTTGAAAAAGTACTGTGCAATCTAAAACCATATCTATCTATTGGACTGGATGGAATATGTGCCTACTTCTTAAAAAAGCTATCCACTGCCATAGACGAACCTCTAAGCATAATCTTTGAAAAATCTTTCAGGACCAGCTCCTTGCCAAAACTATGGTCACAAGCCATGGTTATCCCCATCTTCAAAAAGGGAGACCCCAGCCTAGTTGAAAATTACAATCTCTTTATGCTGCATCACCTGTAAAGTCATGGAATCAATTATTAACCAATCCATTATCCTCCACTTAGAAACAAACAATCTACTCTCTAATAAACAATTTGGTTTTAGGAAAAAACTCTCGTGTAATCTGCAACTCTTACATTGCAAAAATATATGAACTACACAACTCAATCAGGGCAAAGCAACAGACACAATCTACATAGACTTCTGTAAAGCCTTGGATTCAGTGGTATGTGACAAACTACTCCTAAAACTAAAATCTTACGGTATCTATGGACAACTGCATAACTAAGTAGAGGCATTCCTGTCAAACAGACAACAAATGGTCAAAGTTGGGAACATCCTATCAAATTTTGTACCTGTCAACAGCGGTGTCAACCAAGGCAGTGTTCTAGGACCAACTCTTTTCATACTCTACAAAAATGACCTCTGTGATCATATCAAGAGCAACTGTGTTCTCTTTGTTGATGATGTAAAGTTATTCAACACCAAGGACAATACTGCTCCCCTTCAAAAAGACCTTGACTATGTATCAGAATGGTCACACAAATGGCAATTTCAAATCTCAACAAATAAATGCTCTGTCTTACATACTGGCAAAATAAAATACAGGCTGAATAGTCAAGACCTTGTTGATGATCCAAACTCTGTCAAGGATCTTGGAGTACTCATCTCAAATGACCTACGTACTGTACCTAGGCCCACTGTAACTACATAGCCAAAAAGGCGTTAAGAGTTGTTAACCTAATCTCACATAGCTTTTTCTCTGGTAATATTACACTAATCACTAGAGCATACAAAACATTTGCTCATCAGTCTGGAACCCAAATTACGTATATGATATTAACACAATTGAGAAAGTCCAGAAATATTTCACAAGAGTTCTCCGCTCCTCTACTCGTTGCAGAATACCTTATGTCACCAGACTTGAAATTCTAGACCTAGAAAACCTAGAACTATGCTGCCTTCAGTCTGATCTAAGTATAGTATATAAAATCATACACTGCAATGTCCTACCTGTCAATGAATACTTCAGCTTCAACCATAACAATACAAGAGCAAACAATAGGTACAAACTCAACATTAATCGCACCAAACTTGATTGCAGGAAATACGACTTCAGCAACAGAGTGGTCAATGTCTGGAATACTGTACCTGACTCTGTGGTTTCTTTCCCAAACACTAAAAACTTTAACCTTAGACTGTCTACTATTGACCTCACCCCTTTCCTAAGAGGTCTGTAGGGGGCATGCAAAAGCACACCAATGTGCCTATTTTCCCTGTCCTCTTGTTTCTTTTATACATTTTTTATTTTTCTTATATGTATCCATGTATTCATGACTATGTTTTTGCTTATACCTATTATCTTGTAAGCAATTGAGAAATTAAATAAATAAATAAATAAATATCATGCCATAATCTGCATCATGCCTTTCTCAAGGAGGCTAGCAACATATGTTTCCCATGTGCTGAGGGAGAAGAGACCACTTTCATTGAGACTCAGGAAGATAGATAAAAAGAAATGAACCATAACCTCCAAGGGGGAATCGTTTACAGTTTTCAGTTAAAATAATTCTATTCTTCATTTTAAACTAGTCTCCGTATATGGCACTTTAGAAAGTTAATAATGGAAAATGTCAGGGTATTTGTCTTTGCTAGATTACTAATCTTCTGGTATTTAATAAAATTGCTTTAATAAGTTCTAGATTAATTTTGACATCATCCCTTCTTTTCTGTCTTCTTCCTCTTACTGTAATAGAAAGTTATGATCTGTTTTAGATGCTCACATTTCCTTTTTTATAGAAGGAAAAAATCTTTTTTAAAAAAATCAGAAATATTTCAGAAAAAAATCCGAAACATAAATGTTCTAGTTTGATATAATTTTCATCATTAAGAAGCCCAAATAAAAATGAATGATTTTGATGTTCACTGTAACAAATATTATCTCATATTTAATAATAAAACTCATAAGCACACACTTTTGAAAAAGCACTGTCATGCAAGGCTATTTGCACACCAGTCATTAGCTTTATTTTCAAATAAAATTATAATACAAAAAACTGAATCATTCATTTGAAAAATATTTAACTGCAAGATCATATAAAAGGCAATTGAAAAACAGTAGGAGGAAAGAATAACCTATCATTAATCTATATCAATTTCGTCAAGATGCCATCAGCAATATGTTCTATTATTTAGTCAGTCTGCAATTTTAATAAATGCCTGGAAATTCATATATGCTTCTTGTGCAGTTTTTTTGTACAATTGTACAGTTTTTGATCATGAAATTTCTTCAGTCAAAATACTTCTATACTCAGCTTTTCCTATGCACACATTTTGAGGATGAAAATTGTACTACAAAATTTGGAGAAAGACAAAGTGCAAAGGAAGACTCCCCATATACAAATTATACAATACAAATTAATTACCAAATAAAAGTATAAATTAAGTTGGTTAAATTAAAAATAAAATGCAAATAAACAAATGCCATTTTTTCTGCATGTTCTGCCTGAGAACTATTAGAAAATGTGACAATTTATTTTGTCTAGTTTAAAATACTTCTACTATGCAGCCTAAGAACTAATTTGTTTACCCTACACTAATTAATTATGTAATGTAATGTATGCCATACTGATTCATATTTTAACATTCCATTTAGATTAAAACAATAACATTATTGTTTTGCTTCTCAGCATTCTTCAATAAGTTTTCAGTGGCACATACATGAAGGTGACATAAATATCAAACAATGAAGACTTACTTAATTTTAATAGCATCTCCAGTGGGGGGCTCCTAATATTGAATGAAAATTTCAATAGTGAGGGAGATATTACCACCAAAATCTTTGCATATAAGAATCTTCACATAGAAAAGAAGAGCATATTAGTGGAGAATACTCATAATCATCTGGAAATATCAATGCAACAATTACTGCAAATAATTCCTATCTAACTGAATGATTTTGCAAATGCAAATTGAAAATTGAACTCTCTTTAGATAGGATGATACAAATGATTACACATATTCCCTGTGATAAATGATGCCCTGAAATTGGTGGCATAAATATGTACACAAATAATATTCAATATTTTCTCCAAAAATGCGAAAGCCTGTAAGAGTTTTCAAATAAGTCTGTAAGATTGCATATGACTTCAAAAGCCTTGACAACCACTGCCAGAAATAACCAGACATTATGCCCAAACTATAGGTTTTAATGTGATAGAGAATATTACACCTGAAGAAATTAAATGTTTAAATAACTTCAAATGTTTTTTCCCTATCTGTATCTACTACTTTTTGTAGCATGGATTTAAGCATTTCACTCAGCTAAATATGACTCTGGGCTGGAAAAAGTTCTTTTTCCATCTTATTTATCCAGTTAAAAGTTAAAATAAGGTTATATGTACATGTCCACATAATTTCTTCTCAATCACAATATTAAGAGTCAGGTTGTAGCTTCATATTAATCAGTATTTAGCTCAAATTGTTATCAAAATGTGCTAGCACAAATAATGAAGTGAATCATGGAACTCATCACAATAAGCAGGGAGAATATTTACAATGTATGACTAAGGTAGAACTGCCCACATGTGACAAAATATGGTGAAAATATAGCATTACAGAGGAGTCAGCCCATATCATGAGAAAAAGAGGGTGAAGACAGTCCCTCCTTAATAGTTGACAGAAAATATTGTAGATGCAGATAGAAGAGCCCTCAGTTGGGCAAGATTTTGTCTGTAGGTGTAAAACAATAAAGATCTCAGCTTGGAAGAATTGTCATGTGTCATTCTTAGTTTTGGGTTTAACATCTCTTCAACATTTGCAGTAATCAGAAAAAGGGAAGAATAAGAATCCTGTAATTAGCCACAGCCTTTCAGGATTCTTTACTTCTTCTGCCACTTTTGTTCCTTCTATCTCTGCCACTTTCTCTTCAAAATCCCAAGACACTATTTTTCCTGGTTGTGTAACACCGAGCATTAATTAAACTTGAAGATGAAGTATTACTCTGTCCTGCTTGCTGGCTGGCAGCTTACTGATTATAGGGTAATGTGTATCACGCAGTGAAGCTGATGGTGCATAACAGCTCTGGAATCCTCATTTCTCAGGCTGCAGACTTATAAATACATACATTATGTATAAGAAATGGCACAATATTTGGGGCACAATAAACATTGTACTTTTAAATGTATCTAAGTATAACTTGGCTAGTTATTCTCCACTTTTTCATTGATTTGCAATAGTTAAATAAATATAGTTACCATGGAAGCTCTTTCAGAATCAAAGAACACAAATTTAATTAGAATTATTATGTTCTATATACAGGTAATGAAACTCAAGGTATCTGACTCTCTCAGGGCTTTGTTTCCTTTGTCTGATCTTATAATTGTTTAAAACATAATTTTACTGTGTTATGTTGAGTATATTTATATTGTTGACAACTAAATTCCCCAGGATAAAGATAATAGTTTCTTAACAGATTTTAGAGGCAAGGCCCCACCCTAGGAAGAATGAGCTAAAAAAGGTTCCCAAAAGAACACAAGCTAGCTTTCCATACTTTATTGCAAGTGCATAAATGTTAAACCACTTTGGTCTGGAGATGAAAGGGCCAGGCTAGAAACTGGTTGATCCTCAATTATAGTTGTGCCTTAAGCACAAAAATGCCAAATCTAGTCTGAACATTTAGCAGACTGTGTAACAACCAACCATCACCACCACCACAATAATAATAAAGAGGACGGGAATATTCTACATAACACCCTAGACTTAAAAATTGTAAATAAGAAAGACAAAAAAAGTCCAGGTGGTGGATATGATAGTACCTGGAGAGAGCAGAATAAAAGAGGAAGAACTGGAGAAGATAAGAAAATGCAAAAATCCACAATCATTCTAATAGAAATAGAATGATTGTGGCAAAAGCAAGCAAAGGTTGTACCAATAATGCTTCGTTCCATTACTATCTTGATGCAATCCCAAAATAACTGGAGCACCACTTGTACACTATTGCAGGAAAGGACCATCACAGGAGCAAAATGAAGAATGTCTTTCCCATAAACAATATACAGAAACCTCTATCAGATTGATCACCCCTGAAGCAACAAGGAGCATGCTAAATGGAGTTTGTGAGCATCTGATGACCAATGAGCTCCTGGACTTAGGACTGTTGATTCAGCAATCAGGGCCAGCAGCTGCAGGACAGCTGGAAGAAAAATTGTTTATCCATTGCAGATATAAAAAGACTGAAAACAAAGAAATAATGATTTGCTATTACAAACAAAATCAATAAAAAAAATGATTACTGTGGCAAAAGAAAGATGATACCAATAGTAATCATACTGCTGTCAGTTTTTTTCCCTTTTTCTTCCTTGTCCTGAAGGAATTCTGAAATAGTTGTGATAATCAAATGTAACAGTTAGCTAACAATGCAAGATGGCTGGAGAAAAAAACAAGCAGAGGTATTGATAGTGAGTCTTCTCTAGTTAAGTGGCCCCTCCCTGCTTCCATCCAAAACAGCTAGTTTCCCCATCCCAAGACCAAGCCACATGAGCAGTTATATACTCTACAAAACAAATGGACATCATAGGAACACTTTGTCTTTCATTATTAGGTAGTTGGGAAGCACTTTCTATGTTTGTCATCCCATCTTTGATCTCTGAAGAAGCAATATTCAGGAGTATCAATCACCCTATCAATGAATGAAATCATAACTAATCCTTATTAGGGCAATTTCAAATCTGACAAATAAAGCTTTATCCTTTCACCATTTGATTAAAGTGTACACATTTGCAAAAGCAGAATTAATAAAACAGTTTTAGATGATGTGGTACAGTACTTCAAAAGGCATGCAAACACTAAATAAACATTTACAAAGAGCCCAGCTGTTAAGAAATGTAATGCCATTTCCCCCTCAATTTTCATTTCAGCCTATAAACTACTCTGATTGGGGCTAACCAGCCTCCTATCATTCATGCTGTTCACACACAGGTATTTATTTGTTCCTCCACCAAGATCATTGCCTTCATGCCCCAAGATACAGTATAATCCCTGCTTCCCTGTGTACAGACTTCTGCTTTTAGTGAGATTTCCCAGGAGTAAAAAAAAAAATATTGTCCGGAAGCATTGCCTTCAAATGACAAGATGGATAGAGTCTTCCTTATCATTTATTGCCACATTGTAGTACTACCACATAGCTTCAAACATAGACATTTGTTATTAAATAATTCAGAGAGTTTCTCTGTAAACCTCAATGAGAAATCAGTTCCAACTTCAGTTAAAACTGGTATTTTCAGATTACATGCCAAAGAAACTTAAAACTTGAAAAGTTTGTAACTAGCCAAAGATCACTGATTATGATCCTCTTTCAGGAGTTTGTAATGTGCTCCTACCACACAAAAACTCCCTACTCAAGAAGCAACTCTTAAGTTTGCTGCAGTTTTCCTTACATTTAACCAGAATGACCAATGTTGAAAGTTCAATAATAGTTTCATTTCCATACTTGGTCCCAATGCTTGGGTGACAAAAATCCATTCCAGAGAAGCTCTATAAAGCACAAAAAAAAAAAAAACCCCATATATTTTACAACAACTAAATTTACTAAACTAGACTGCTTTTTAAAAACTTTTTCAAAACATAAACCTAACCCACTATTTTCCCCATCGATGTCAATAGTGTTTATATCAGCATGGATCTTATGATGTTACCATTTGCTTGGGCTTATCCTGTCAAGAGAATTCCATTTTCTTGCTAAGTCAATACAATTAGATTACTACCGAGACTCCATTACTGCCACAGGCAGGACAGTCACTGAGGTATACAATTTTCACCCTACAAAGACAGAATTGCTAGCACTTATTGGAACAATTGTCCATAAAAGGACAATAAATGCATCTCTCTTAAGTATTGTTTTCCAGTACTTTTATAGCACTTAAACGCAAAAGGAGTTAAGTAGGAGAACAACTGCAAATTAGATACTGCTATTAGTATTACCACTTATTGAGAACATTTACTGAAGCCCTGTATTTAACATATTTAATTGTAACGCATTCCATATAAGCACATTCATGGCATGCACTCAGTAGGAATATGTTCTTAAAGTTTGAATCAGAACTAAAGTGCTGGTTATATAAATACTTCTTGTTTCAACTGGGCAAGGCAGTATCTGTGAAATAAATTCAGTGCATGTTGCCTAATACAAGTACTACTGTGGATACAACTATAATTTTTCTATAAGTTTTTGGTTTTGGAAATCTAATTAATCAATTGAACTTTGGCGCATTGAAAGTAACCAAGTAAGCATCAAGTGTGTAAGTTTGTGTGTTTGTGTATCTTAAACACCACTTCTTGTAGGTACAAGCATTTATTTGTATTTATAAAATTAATAAACTGTACAAAATTAAATATAGAGAAAACACAGAGGAGGATACTATTGGAAATATTGAGACTCTTAATATCATCATACAATTGGAACAAAGAACAATCAAAGAAAGCATACTGTATAGAGTTTGTTAGACAACCACCAGATTTCTAATAAAGAGTTACATTATTATTTAGAACATTATGAAATAGGCAGCTTTTCTTTTCATATTCTTTACCAGTCAAGTGCCTTGGTGCAGTTGCACATGAGTTCCTTACAATCATGCCTCCTACTTACAATTGTCACAGCAGTTCCATGGTCATGTGACCAAAATTCAGGTGTTTGGTAACCAGGATGTATTTACAATCGTTGCAGCATCCTGAGGTTACATGATTGTCATTTGAGATCTTCCCAGACAATTTCTAACAAGCAAGTCAATGGGTGAAGCTGCATTCACTTAATGACTTAATAGTTCATTTAACAACTCAAGTGATTCATTTATCAACTGTGGCAAAAAAAGATTATAAAATTAGGCACAACTCACTTAACAACCACCTTGCTTAGAAACAGAAATTCTGGTCCCAGTTGTGGTCATGTCAAAAATTATTTCTATAAAGTTCCTTACACAGTTGTTTTAATATAAGCAGTGTCTGTGTTTATATTTCAGTTTCCAAAAGACAAATCTCTGTTATAAACCAAAATCCATGAGCATCACCATGAATAGATCCAGATTACATACCTCTAGAAATAAATATATAACAAAAAGGATGGAATTGTTTGATTGTCCTTTGCTGTCCTTTCTTATTTTGGCCATTTGAATTCTAAAAAGAGTCAAGATGTTTCTCAACCTAGCTTTGAAAATCTGAAATGTGTACTGCTCTTGGAGATTTGGAATTTCTTCATCAAAAACTATCAGCTTATCCAAAGTATGCGCAGATGACTTTGTCCAACATTCTATCTTAGAATGGAAATTATTAAACTAAAGTCTTTGTTCTCTTTCATTTTCTAAATCATGTAGAAGTTATAACTTCTTTATAAAAGCCAATTTGGCTTTTACTTAATCCTTTCATTTGGCAACTGTGATTCTCTTCTGTTTGAATTCTCACTCACTGGATGATTCGCCACCTCACCACCCACTATTGTAGCAAGTATAGTTGTCTTTCTTTTAACATCATAGAGTTAAAAGGAGCCACTCAGGCTACTGAACCCAATGCCCTGCTTGGAAGAGAAATCCAGTTTAAAGCATCCACAACCGTCTTTATCTGTAGCCTTCATCTGAACATGTTCAATGAAGAAGAACCACCAACTGTTCTTAGACTGTCCACTGTCTACTATTTTTCCTAAGAGGTCTGTAGGGGGTGTAGATAAACGCACCAATGTGCCTACTGTCCCCGTCCTATTGTTTCTTTTTATTTTTCTTATATGTATTCATTTCATGTATTGATAACTATGTTTATACTTATACCTGTTATCTTATAATTTGATTTGCTTGACAAATCAAATCAATCAATCAATCAATCAATCAATCAATAGTTAGTTCCACTATCAATTTATTAGGAAGTATGTCTGACATTCAGATGGAATCTGCCTTCCTGTAAGCTAACTCCATTATTTATTCCTTGACTCTAGAACAGAGTCTCAGGCTCTTCTGCATGACATCCTTTCAGATGCATATGGAGATTCTCAGTCATGCAGATCATGGTTGTCCCAAAGGTGCTTTTTCAAGAGGCAACTGGAAAGCTTTCTGAAAATTGGCAGCTTTCTAAAGAGCTGAAGAAGCTTCTTGGATAAGAAGTGAAATGTCTTCAAAGAAAAAAACAGAAAGTCCAGTTGCCTCTTTAAAAAGCATCTTGGGACATCCTTTCAGATATTTGACATATACCATCATATTCCTTTTATGACATATTTTCTCATGCTATATAGGACAATTTCCCAGTCATTCTTTATATATCTTAGCTTTAGTGCTCTGGTCATTTCATTATTTTTTCTCCTTAATCTGTTACAAAGTACTTGAATATTTATTTGGTGGAATCTCCCAAACTGAACACAATATTTAAGGAGGAGTCTGACAAAAGTAGAATAGTGTGAAGTGATTACTTCCTGTAATTTGGAAATCATATGCAGCCTTAAACATATTGTTCATATTCAGTTGTCAGTCAACTCGTATTTCAATTTTTATCAAACCTGGTATCCATGCTCTATTTATGCCTTTGATTTTTATTTCTTAAATGAAATAAGAAACATTTCATTCTGTTACTTGTGAACCATTGTTTCTATTTATCATGGTAACTTTAAATATTATTGTTTAGGAATTGTGAGAGTTAATCCTCACAGGGTTAAAAAAAGAAAAGAAAACCTGATAACACAGTTGGTCATTGCCACAGGAGGAGACAAATAAAAACTGCTCCAAACTGAGGTCAACCAGTCATTTGCACAGCTTGAATGGAAGAAAGTTGGATAAAAATATATTCATTTCACTATAAGTATGACTTGCATTTGATCCACAGTAGTTGCTAAAATTACTTTGTAATAGCTTTTTGGTTTTTCTAAAAAAATCTATTCATAGCAAGTTGTTGGATGGATTCTTCTATGTATGTTTACTGTTTTATTTTGAATGTACAGTATCTCAAAAGCTGTTTTTGTTATTTTGTATCTGTCTCTAATCTGAATTTATTCTGTTTTCCATTTCTAGTTTCAGACAGGCTGTTCTGTTCCTCTCTTACTTGGTCCTCTTTCCATTTCCTGAAATTTTCGTTGCTTTGTTTTTCAGATATTTACAGGACACAATGGTGGCTTTTGCTGTCCTATTTTCACTTTTCATCAGAATTATTTCTTGTCCTTTATAGTCCTTATTCTTTGTAAACGTTCACCTCTTGCGATACTTTCTCCATAAATGTATCTTGACATGGGTTCCTACATATTACTTTGCTGATTTAAATCTACTTCAAATTCTAAAATACTCTTCTAACTAAATTTCCTTTAAAATTAACTGCAGTATTACATTGACAGTTCCTATCATGAAACTTTCACTTTTTCATTTAAGGGCTTATATGTACTGTTCAGCTAAACTTGTTACAACAGCAATAGTTTTTGAACAGCAAAAATGGGTACCATTCTCTAAATTCCACATTAAAGGGTTTTTCTGCTTCATTT
Source organism: Laticauda colubrina (assembly GCA_015471245.1). Classification (NCBI taxonomy): domain Eukaryota; kingdom Metazoa; phylum Chordata; class Lepidosauria; order Squamata; family Elapidae; genus Laticauda; species Laticauda colubrina. The sequence goes on from BLBF01000039.1 coordinate 2,484,255, forward strand.
CTGAAGTACATTTTCAACTTTTCTAGCATTTCTGCTTGTTTTGTTCAGTATAATTTTTGCAGGGTAGCCATTGTATATTCTTGACCAAAGAATAGTACACTATTTCTATATAGGAAAGTTGTCTTCTTCTATCAAACATACAGTTTTGGGACATATATATATGGAAGAGTGAAGGAAGATGAGGATATTTGCCTAGACAGCAAAATCATTCTGGTTAACAATAGAGTACAGAGGACACAGCTAGATTGTAGTTATACCTGTAGGTCATTGTTTCATTGATACAACTGAGTAAAGGTTTAGCATAATTTTTTTTAATTGCTCGAGCTATCTTTACATAAATATTGTAACAATGTTTATAGCAGAAGGTTGCTGGTCCAAACTCTCTGAAATACATTTTTAATTACTAGCTTTGTTTCTCTGAATTTCCTTTCCTTTCCTTTCCTTTCCTTTCCTTTCCTTTCCTTTCCTTTCCTACCCTACCCTACCCTACCCTACCCTACCCTACCTTACCCTACCCTACCCTACCCTACCCTGCCCTATGTAGGTACACAGTATGTAGGCCTGAAGCCATGTAAATAAACATTTCACTTATTTGTATGTATCTGTATGTGTGTGTGGGAGGGTCTGATAGGGAGAATCTTACAAAAATACTTATTTTAAATCTTACTGTACATTCTCAACTGACAGTTCCAAATGAGGGAACAGGTTCATTCCTATTCTTCTCCTCACTGATTCTACCAAGTGGAAGAACTTTCTATCCTTCAAGCAATTCCCCAATTACCACTGCTAGACAATTTCATTGTAGAAGCTTGGAGAGTTTTCAAATGTTTAAAACTTGTTAATGAGGACACCTCTGTGTGTGCTATTAAACAAAAAGATATTCATTTTTTTAGTTATGCATCCATTACATTCTTTTCTTCTAATGTTCTATAATTTACTTTATAGTTCTATAGTTCTATAGTTTACTTTCTGAGAATATATTAATTTAAATATGGATCACAAATAAAATATATCCAATCTGTGACTATGTGTGTGTGCCTTGAAATTGTATTACTAAACTTGTGCATGTTTATGTGGAGGAAGGGGCTGTTACAAACTTGCAAGCATGCCCTCTGAAAAAGGAGACTGCCAATTGACAATGCTATATTATTTTTTAAGGATATTGACATTTCTGGAGGAGAAACAGCTCTCAGCCATACCTAAATTTTGATAAATTGAACACATTTCTGATGAAATGATTTCTCCATCAAAGAATTTGACAGTTTTACTGAGTTATGAGTAATATCTCTTCACATACTTTCATTGCTGACTGTGGTTATGTTGATTAAAATATTCATCCAAAATATTTATTCAAAGTAGTCAATAATTCTACACATTGAAACATAAAATATTGATGCTTTTGCTTGTAATCTTAAATAATATATGAAGTCTGCAGAAACCTCATTCATACCAACATGTTTAAGGCATTTTCTATAGTTTACACTGGTATGCTTTATGTTCTTTTTATTGGTTTTCAAGATAGTACATCTTAGTATGTCAATGCAACTGATTTAGTACCATTTGTGTATTAAAGATTTTGGTTTGTACAAATTATTACATAAATATGGTTACTCAATATTGTTAAATATAATAACAAATGTCATTATTAGCTCCAAATACAATGAAGATCATATGGTTATTTATTATCAACTACTATGTGGTCAAATCAAATTGGAGAAAATTAAAAAGTAGGCCATTTTAAAAAGTTATTTACAATGCAGATAAATTTCTTCTACACCAAATTATGATCATTTATGGATATGATGAATTATTATTATGGTTTGTTGCACAATAAGCCAGATGTTTAGACTAGAGTTGTCATTTTTATCTATCTATTGAGTCTTTCCCAAGGACCTGGGATAGTCAGATGTTGTTTGATGGTGTTAAAAGTATCACCACAGGATATATAAATGGTTCCAAGTAAAACTGTCTTTTGAAATTGACTGCTGATAGTTTTGTCAATGCTGATTATTTTCAAGTGGTTTTATTAAGGTCACACATCTGTATTGAATTTGGCCTTTTTATCCAGCTATTGAGAATTTCCCATGGATTTGGATTTTGCCAGAAGAGAATTATACTAAACAGATTAACTTTAGGAGAAATACTTGCTAGTCTTATAGAAACTGTTTTGCTGCCCAAAAAATGTTGCAGAGAACCAGTGAATCTGAATTTTGCAATATATAAAAATGTAGCAACAATACTAATCACAGATAGCTAATCACAACTGCATGAATTATTCTTATCTTACATTCCTATTATTCACTTTCTCTTGTTCCCTTATTATGTTAAAAATTACCATTTGGGCAACCCTGAATGAACTGTAGAAGCTGCATCCAAAATTTGAAAAGATATATAGAAGTCATTTGACCAGTCTTTAACATTCTCCAAAATAGCTGATGAGACTAGTAGCTGGATCTACCCTATATTTCACTGAACTTCCTTTCAGCTACACTATGTCTCCTCCCATCTCTCTCTTATACATCCTCCCTCCAACTTCTGTTCTTTTCAAGACTGCAATTTTATTTTATTTTATTTTTATTTATTTATTTATTTATTTAGTGATTATAAGATAACAGGTATAAGTATAAACATAGCTATTAATATATGAAATGGATACATACAAGAAAAATAAAACAATAGGACAGGGATAATAGGCACGTTGGTGCACTTAAGCACGCTCCCTAATTATTAATAAGAATTGCCATTTTCTAATGGCATATATAGCACTCAGAATATGAAATGGTGTGTCATGTACATATTATCTGAACATTCTAGATTAACTTGACATTTGATGTTTCAGATTAGTTCACTGCATGAGAAAAGAAATCAACATGTTGAAAGTAGAAATAGTGACCAATTCCCTCTGCTGATATGAAGACACAATTGGTCTGCTTTGCAGTAAACAAAGAATGCTGATCTCATTTTCTGTTAATGCCATTACAATTTGCTAAACAAACCTGAACTGAAAGAAAAGCAACAACAATACAGCTGTTCCAAAAAACAAACCTCCAGATATTTGGTCTTGCTGTATCAGTTACTCCTTTTAGACTGTTATCCTTAAATCTTTCTGAATTCAATGCAGCTTATTTCCATGGAGATATTATATAGAAGTACAATGTTATTCCCATAATTTCACATAACTGAAGTGAAAGTCAGAGGCACTAAGCTGTTTCCACTGATGGTAAATTAGTAAATGGTAAATGTTTATTGTAAATTCCAACTAAAGTGATATTTCAGACTAAAATAATCTGAGAGCCACTTTGCTATAAAGTTTAAGGTAGCTGATTAGAAACTGACACTGTGAGTTCTAGTCCTGCCTTAGGCAAGAAGCCAAGTGGGTGACCCTGGGCCATTGTGTCAGTCATGACAATTAGTTTATGACAATCCACACCAGAAAATCTTATTAACAAAAATGCAGGGACTCAAGGCAGTTCCTGAAAGGCATGAATTATTCTTATTTTACATTCCTATTATTCACTTTCTCTTGTTTTAAGTTTAATTTTTAGTATCATGAGAATAATACCTGTAAAAATTAAAGTTTTCACTTAATTCACAACCCATCAACCAAAGCAGAAGCAAAGGAAATTGAGTCACACATATTTAGCTAGTTCACATACCTATGCATTTATTGAATATGTGTCATGCCCTCTTATGTTTTGCTTGTGAAAAACAATATTTGTGAAATACAGTACAACCACCTAATCTGTGCATTATAAAATAAATATTTAATGTAGATATCACTCAATTTTGCACATATAGGGTACATATCACCAGAGAAATTGTCAAGAAGATGTAAAGGCAAACTTATACTTGAAATCTGAACATCAAGATGGGACATTTTTATTATGTTTGGTGGATGTGTAAAAAAGCTTTAAAATTCTGGACTCAAATACAAATGGATTCATAGGATTAATATAAAGTTGAGATGAGAGGTTTTTAATTTGAGACTGATGGACAAATAGTTGGAACAAAGTCAGGGAACTTTGTATATAATATCTGCAATGAGATTATTGTCTTCACAGAAAGAATCAACACTATCCACAAATGGAAGAATGATTGGTGCAATGATGGAATTTGCTGAGATGGCTAAACTGACTACTTGGATTAAATAATACCTATGGTTATTGCTGACTGGAAACCTCTAATGGACTTTTTCTATAAATCAGAAAAAAATTACTTACAACTTATGTTTTTGATGATTAAACAGGATAGATTGTAGAAAGATGAGAAATATGCTGTAACCATAGAGTAAGAAGTAAATTTATAACTGTATATTGGAAGCTACTTCTTTTTTTTTTCTTTTCTACTTTTACTCCTCCCTTGCACTTTTAGCTTTCTCTTCTTTTCTTTGTAGATTTCTTTTTCTTTTATTTTTCTTACTTTATATTAGCTTAGATTAATTTTCATTTTCATTTTTTTAAAATAAAATTTTATTTATAAAATTATTTTGCACATCTATAAATATCACAATACAATATAATTATTAATTCCATTTTATGAAGATTATGTTTGGGACTGTACTTGATAAAGTGCATTATCATCAAACAGATATCACATATATTTATTTGAAGACAGGTTTTTAGCAGTTGTTTAAGTATAAAGCAGAATCAAAGAGAAAACATTGTCCATTTCTACTCTTATGATATTATACTACATAGTAGAACAATATTACTGTCAATGAAACAATTGAATACAAAATCATTGAAAGAGATGACCAGACTGAATCCAAAGGAAGGGTTAAACGTGTCATCAGTTTTGAGTCCCTTCACATTCACAAGTGATTTAAGTCCAACCCACCTAGAATTCAATTGATGTCAATTTGCTTTGACTGTTAGTAGTTCAGATTGTTATAGAGCGCATTTGCATACAGTAAATGTATATTCGTTTGAACTGCCTAGACTTCTGATTTCCTGCACTTGTAAGACACAATTTCACAATGCAAAATTTATTTCAACTCTTAGAACTGCAAAGCTTCATGCTTCTACAGGAGCTTAAATATATCAGTGCCAATGTTTCAATGTTTTTTTTTTCCCAATCTTTCTCCTCCATTTATCCTTGTAGTCTGTTTTCACATCATCTTGCAGCTTTTTTATTCTCTTTACAAAAAAATTTGCCAAATTATTAAGAGTGGCTAATGGAACAGACATATAAACAGAATGTTTTGGCATTTTCAAGCTGCTCTGCCTGAAATGTAGTGCAGCGTTCAATATGGCAATTACATAATCTTTTCTTGGGCTGTATCTTCCAATAGTAATGCATTAGTTGAACATGGCAGCAGGTTGATGCTATGATGTATTAAGATTTGTATAACCAAACATTTTCTCTTATTGGCATTATTACTAGCTCAGATGGAAAAATTCTTGAGATGATTTAGAAAGTGTCTCTATAAATTTTGTTTCCTACTTCTGTTTTCCCTTACATAATGCATGTTATACATCTTTATACAAGAGAGTTATACAAGAGAGTACTGCCAGTACTCTCTTAATAAATAGTTTTTCCTTTTGAAGACCTGCACAACCCAATTACCAGACATGAAAATAGCAATAACAAAAATCAGTGGTCTTCTGTTTACATATTTAGCAATAACAATAGCACTTAGATTTCGTAGACTTCGTAGTGCTTTCCAGCACTCTTTGAGAGTTTTATAAATGTCAGCATTTTGCTCCCATATGTAGGTCCTCATTTTACCAATCTCAGGAGGATGGAAGGCTGAGTCAATCTAGAGCCAATCTGGATTGAACTCCTGGCAGTGGACAAAGTTAGCCTGCAATAGTGCGCCACCATGGCTTTTATTCAGATAGTTTTAGATACTTTATCAATACTTATCCAAAAGAGCCTTGAGCCAGTTAGGATTGAATTGCTTTGCAGTCAGCAGAATTAGCCTGCAATACTACATTTTAGCCATTGCACCACTATGGCTCTCTTCCATGTTCCACATTCTAAAGCATGTTTCTATTGGCCTGGGATGTCATTAGAGCTATAAAGATTTCAAAATAATTGAAAGCAAAAAGATTGCCAAGATTTGGAACTATGAACCTTTAAAACAAATATAGAGATTAGTCACATTTCAAAAATTTTGTATTTTAAAGTACTTTTAAATTTGTTAAATAATATATCCCATATGAGTAGATATAAACAAAGTGTATATATAGCCACAGTACACATAATCACAGTGGCATTATAACCACTGCGCCACTGCACAGTGGTTAGAATGCATACTGTAGGCTACTTCTGCTGACTGCTGGTTACCTGCAATTTGGCCAATCGAGTCTCACCAGGCTCAAGGTTGACTCAGTCTTCTATCCTTCTGAGGTGGGTAAAATGAGAACCCAGATTGTAGGGAGCAATATGCTGACTCTGTAAATCGCTTAGAGATGGCTGTAAAAGCACTGTGAGGTATATATAAGTCTAAGTGCCATTGCTACTTGTGGGAAGGAAGACAATGTTTCTTTAAACCAGCAGTCGCCAACCGGTGGGCTGCAGCCCACTGTTGGTCCATGAGAAAATTTTGGTAGTCTGAAGAGAAATATCACCCCCAGAGCACACCCAAAGCAATTAATCCAGGCTGCGCAGGAACACAAGGCTGTGCCTCCCATATGACCCTCTCTCCCCACCCACTCACTCCTTACCTAGCAAACTTGCCTGCTAAGTTGCTATTTTTCCTTTTTCCAACCATCAGCCGTTCTGCTGTGCTGTGAGATTTAGATTAGCTAGAAAGCAGGAAAACTAATCTTTAGATCTTTGGCTCTTCTTTTAAGCAGAGCCAAACCTTCCTTTGGACTGAAGCAGTGCAGACTCTGCTGGCCAATGGCAGGAACACAGATCTCTAAGTGAATCTGTGATTCTGTGAGAAACTCAATTTGCCTGCCTGTTTTGCCTGATTTTGGTAAAAGTTGGTCTTTTTTATAAAAATTCAATGTTTATATAAATATTTATAATATTTCCATACTAGCCATTCCCATCAGTCACATGACCACCAAGCCATACCCACAAATTTGGCCATGCCCACAGAACCAGTTGTTAAGAAATTTGAATCCCACCCCTGCCTCTGTATTTGTGTGTGTGTGTGTGTGTGAGAGAGAGAGAGAGAGAGAGAGAGGTTATCTATCTATCTATCTATCTATCTATCTATCTATCTATCTATCTAT
>BLBF01000039.1:2491451-2508176 GCA_015471245.1 Laticauda colubrina
TATCTATCTATCTATCTATCTATCTATCTATCTATCTATCTATCTATCTATCTATCTATCCACCAATGTCAGCAAGCCACTATCAGTCAAAATTCATATTAGTCTTCCCTGGAATTTAAAATTATGACTTTGGTGGTCCTTGAGGTACAAAAGGTTGGCGACGCCTGCTCTAAAAGGTTCAGGGAAAAGGACAATTGTCACACTAGATGTGCTTTTACAAAAGTCCTCTTGGCTACAGTTGTTGCCTGCTTTTCAAGAATGCAAGAGGCCTCCTAAAATATATGTGTGTCAAATGGGAAAGTTTAACCCATTCTTTTACATTAAATTTGTATCCTAGGTGGATTGAGAGAAAGGAGAAAAAGCCACTGCTCTCACATAAGACAATATGATAAGCAAACTGCAGAAGGAAGCCTTTGTGGTTTTTCCTGATTTTAATTACAAGACAAAGCTTTAGCTTTAGCAATGAAATACAAACAGATGACCCTACAGAAATTGCAGAGATGACCAGACCATCCAGTAAAAGAAAAGAAAAAGGATTTATGATTTGTAAGTTAATGAGATCTCAATATTTGATGAGATGTTAGGAGTTCTGGGGAAATTTTAGCAATCCCAAATTATAGGGGAATCATCTGATCATTTCACAAAATCATATAATGGTGCAAGGGCTAAATCTTTGACAATCCAAGGTGTTGAAAGCATATTCCTAGATATGATGGGGAAATCAAGAGGGGATGTGTTTCTATGATATTCATCTTTTTCATGCATAGGTTCATTTCAACTTGTTTCTGCAAGAAATTACAAATGCTTTGATTTAAAATTTGTTTTGATTGTTATGCATAGAATTTCTTAATTCTAGACTTCATCTTTTCCCTAATATATGTCCTTCATTAAAATGTTTCTAATAAATGATAAAACTGTTTCACAGAATTTGGACAACTCCAAAATCCAAACGATAATTACATCCCATGTCACATATAAAGCTGAGTAACATCAACTGGCTCAGATCTATTACAGGATCCCTATTCCTTGGTATAGGCAACCAAAGCTACAATCAAGTGAATCTAATATACAGAATTTTTAGAACAGGATTCCGAATCAACGTAACTGAAAATTTTAAGCAATAAAAAAATCTTTTTTGACAGCAAATCTCAGCAGATAAATAACTATGTTAAGCTTAAAATATATTAACCTTCTGGAAAGCTTAAAATGCCTTTTTCTGTAAAGCTACATAACTCTTTACAATAAAAAATGGAAAATCTCAGCTTTTCTCAATCTGATGTTATTACCTTGTCAGCAGCTATGATGTCTGTGGAGGTTGAATAAGAAAGGGTGCTTTCCTAAGGAGGGGAAGGAATTTTACATCCTTGTTACAAAATCACCAGTAGAAAAACATTAAAAAGGGCTATGAAATCTGGGCTGCAAAATTCCTAGTGATATTAAATGGTAGCAAAAACATCCAGAAAACTGTAAATCTAAACTGGTCTCTAGCCGAATTTTGAAGAAAAATAGATATGAATTACATGAATTAACAAATTATTCCTATTCTTTATAATTTTCTACAACTCTAGTGCTGAGGCTCTTTCTTTGTCTCACAGTTAGATGGAATGCAGATTAGACAGGTTTTTATCTTTGATTTGATCTTCACTTAGGCCAAATTTTAAGTCCTCTTTAACTCATTGGAGATGGAACTATTGTTTGTTCACAAACCATAAATTTAGGCACATAATTCAGGCTAATAGTCACTTATTATTGTCTTTCCAATAATAGACAGGCAGATGCTAATAAACCTGATTGCAAGAAAAGAAAGCCATTCTGGCAGCCTCTTTCTGCAAATGCCTGACTCTGTAAATCAAATCTGCAAATATGATATTCTTCCCAAAGGAGATTTTCAACATTTGCATTCAAGCCCTGCTGTGTTTTGTCCTCAGAGAAGCTTGATATTTATCCTAAATGGGAATCATAACTGATTTTTTAATGCTGTTTGAAGCTGTATGCCATCTACTGGAACATTCATTTTCTATGTCTAGGCAACTTGCTACCCCCCCCAAATCAACCAGACTCTAAGCTACCTGCCCCTGCTTAATTGTTAACATGCTTACTGGCACTGGACTGAATCTATAGCTATAGCATAAATGCATTAGGGTTAGCTTCAGGAACTTGCAAGGAAAATCCAAAAGAGAAGCATCATTGCTGTTGTTTGGTACATTGAGAAATGAATGAAATATTCAATAGTTGTATTTATCACATGGGCCAGTGAACTTGTTCCAAATTGCTTTTTAAACCTGTCTTTATTCCAAAGCATTTTGAGGGGCTGAAGAGATATATTTTGCCCTGATATAATTGAAACTTGTTAACCCTGGATATTTTGACAGATGTTTAAAACAAGTAAAACTAAACCAACTCATCTCTTGTGACTTCATGGACATATCAACATAGTTCTTGGTACTTAACCTTATTTGTAACTTGGATTTTCAAAAGATCTGTCAGTTCTTCTCTTTGTCTCAATAACATGTTTTTTGTCAAAATCTTTGTTTTATCTTTATTTATTTTCAAGCCAGCCATCTCACCATATGTCTCTATCTTTTCCAATAATTTTGGAGCGGTTTCTAACGGGTCTTCCAGAATAAAAGCTAAATCGTCAGCAAAAGCTTGTAGTTTAAATTCTTCCTTTTTAATTTTCATTCCTTTTATACTTTTGTCATCTCTAATATTTCTATTCAACACTTCCAAAGTCAATACGAATAACAAAGGAGATAGGGGACATCCTTGTCTTGTGCCTCTTCTTATATTAATAAGATCTGTAAACTCTCCCTCCACCATTACCTTTGCTGTCTGTTTATTATATATGGTTTCTATTGCTTGAATAAATTTTCTGGCAAAACCCATCTGTTCCAATAGTAATAACATAAATCTCCAGTTCACATTGTCAAATGCTTTTTGAGCATCTAGGAATATCAAAGCCATTTGTTTCTCAGGATGAGCCTCATAATATTCCAAAATATCCAAAATTACTCTCATATTGTCTCTAATTTGTCTCTTTGGCAGAAATCCATTTTGATCTGGATGGATAAAATTATTTAAATATTTTTTCAGTCTTTCTGCTAAAATTGAAGCAAAGATTTTATAATCTGCATTCAATAAGGAAATAGGTCTATAATTCTTAATTTGCAACGGGTCAGCCTCTTCTTTTAAAATAAGTGAAATATAAGCCTCTGACCATGTTTTGGGTATCATCTTCTTTAACATAACTTCATTCATAACTTCTAACAATGGGATGTTCAATGGTTCTTGAAATTTTTTATAGAATTCTGTCGGAAGCCCATCTAGACCTGGTGCTTTCCCATTATTTTGTCTCTTAAATGCTTCATTTAATTCCATCATTGTTATATTGCTTTCTAACATTTCTTCAGTCTCTTTAGGTATCTTCGGTAAGTTAACATTCTGTAAATACTGTTTAATTTTTTCCTCATCAATATTCTCTTGTTTATATAGTTGTCCATAGAAATCTCGAATAATGTAGCACATTAAAAGAGAATAATTATATTAAACTCAAACAACAGATAATTACAGATTTGAAGAAATGGGAAAATTTACAATTGTCATTAATAGGGAGAATTTCAACAATTAAGATGAATATTTTACCTAGAATTTTATTTCTCTTTCAAACAATACCAATTAGATTTGGAAAAGACTACTTTGAAGATTTAAATAAAATCATGTTGAAGTTTATATGGCAAGGTAAAAGAGCGAGAATAAAGTTAAAGCTTTTGCAAGATGCTAGAATTAGAGGAGGTTTTGGCCTGCCTAATTGGTAACTGTATTATCAAGCTGCAAGTTTGATGTGGGTCAAAGAATGGATAACATTAAGAAAACATAGATTGTTGACATTAGAAGGACATGACTTACTGTTGGGCTGGCATGCTTTTTTATGGTACAAGGGAACTAAAACACAGGGGTATTTCAGAAGACATTATATACGGGAGTCTTTGTGGTTAAATTGGGAGAAGATAAAAAAACAAGGTTACCTGAAAATTCCAGTTTGGTTATCGACTATTGAAGCATTTTCCTATCCTATGATCTATAAAAAGGAACAAACAGTTAGATATGGGGAACTGTTGGATGAAAAGGGTGGACTTAAATCGATCCAAAACTTAGAGGAACAAGGTATAAGGATGAATTGGTTTTTATATGCGCAAATACACTCAAGATATGTTGAAGATTTTAAAATGGAAGGATTTTACGACAAACAGACTGATTTAGATAAGATATTGATGGGTACTGATGAGAAAGTGATTAAAAAATTATATGGTTATTTATTGGGAATTAAGCTAGAGGAAGAACAAGTTAAAGAAACTATGATTGCTTGGGGGAAGAATTTTGGATATGGGATTGATTTAGAGCAATGGCAAAAATTGTGGTCTCAAAATTATAAAATGACAATGTCAATAGCATATAAAGAAAACTTGTATAAGATGTTTTACAGGTGGCACTTCCCCCCGACAAGAATAGCAAGAATGTTCAAGAACAAATCTGAAAAATGTTGGAAATGTCATCAGATACCTGGCTCATATTATCATATGTGGTGGACTTGTGAGGATGCCAGAAAATATTGGACTAAAATTCACATGTGGTTGGAAAAAATGACAAAGAAACACATAGACTTGAAACCAGAGATCTTTTTATTGGGAATCTTTCCTGATATATATAATAAAGACTTGAAATATTTGATTGTAAATGTATTAACAGCGGCTAGGATTGTATTTGCTAAAAATTGGAAGAATGAGAAAATACCATTGCAGGAAGAAATTATTAAGAAAATATTGGAATGTGCTGAGATGAGTAGATTGACATTCGAAATTAGAGAGCAAGAAGATAAACAATTTTATGAAATTTGGGGTCTTTTTTATCAATGGCTAGATGATAAAATACAATAATAGAGCATTAGTATTATATCTATGAAGGGTTTTTAGGATTGATTTGTTATGACTATATGATTTGTTATAGAATAAACTGTTTGAAGTATTGTTATCTCACAAAGCATGAATGATTAAAAGTATAGTCAGAAAAAGACTTTATTTTAATTTTTTTTTGGTAATATTAGGATATGGATTGACAATATGAGTGGTTATGTAATATAACTGTAATTGAGACTATAAAATGAATGCACAAAACTGATGAACCAACCGACACACCGGAAGTATATATGAGAGTAGATGTTTTTAATGTTTTGTATGTTATGTCTGTTTGTAGAAAATTAATAAAATTCTTAAAAAAAAAAAAAAAAACATAGTTCTTGGCTGCTTGCCACAACTTTCTTCTGTAAACATTTTGGTTTGGTTTGGTTTTCACATGCTAGCTTAACCTTTATCCCGGATGTTCTCTTTGGACCTTTAGTTAAGTTAAAGGAGTATGTATGTAGGCCCTGGTTAACTCCAAAATTCAGACAAGCATCCTGTTACTTGCAATATAAGCAAAAGAAGATACATATACTCACTGTTGTATACAGAGATATACTCAAATAGGAATTTTTTATTTATTTACTTACTTAATGACCAAACCAAAATAAGTAGCCAGTTCCTTTCTTAATCTAAACCAGGAGTCTCAAACTCAAGGCCCAGGGGCTGGATCTGTCCCTCGGGGTGTTTAGATATGGCCCATGGTTGTCCTGGAAACAAGGAAAGACTGGCCACATCCACACTGGCTCTCCAAGGTCAAACACAAGCCTGATGTGGCCCTAAATGAAATTGAATTTGGCACCCCTGATCTAAATCATTGATGAGTATCCAGCAGCCTCATGTAAGGTTGTGAGGTCCCTACAGAATCCTTGTGAAACCTCACAAATCTCTCTTTAAAGATTTTTTTTTAATGAAAAGGAAATATCTATTTTATGATTTACAGACTAGTTGTGTTTTTAAATTGCACCTGGATTCCCACACCACACTAAACCATAACTCTGCTGGTTCTTATTTCAGATTTAATACAGTATGTGAATCGTAGTATTCCATATAACTGAGTCAAACATGGTAAAATAAATCATGAATTGGTGTGATGCATAAGTCCCAACACTGAATTTCCAATTAACTTTAAATAAAAATAAATTTGGGAAGTGACTAAAGAAGGCATGATTACTGGATAGCACAGAAGATTTTTACATAATAAAAAAGAAATAAAAATCATGAAAAATGTATATAGCATGAACAACTTCTATAATTTATTTTAACAGAAAAGCTATTTGCTGTTCTTGAAAGCCTCACTATAGAGCCTCACTATATTTATAGAATAGGCAAGTGCTAATAAACAATAACATGGGAGCAATGTAAATTTAAATCTAACTGTACAGTATATGTTTTGGGCCATTTAGATTTTCCAGCAAAACATTAGTACGGCAACTTTTTGTGAACCAACTAATTGAGTTCCTTTCCCCAGTGAAATTCTAGGAAATAAATTATATACAGATATAATGTCCTCAGTTTCCACAATCCCCAAAGAGTAAAGTATCATTACATGTAGAAATCCATACAATTCCATACAAATTATAATTTGTGGTTATATTTTTATATTTGCTGCTCAATGTGCACTGCATATTGATTAGCAAGCTTTAACAAGGACCTTGCCAGATGCAAAACACAGGAATCAAGTTGACTATATTATTAACACAAGAAAGTGGAAGAATTCAGTTATAACAGCAAAGATGTTACAAGAGATGATTGTAGATCAACTTTAAAATCTAAAAGAAGAAAGCCAGTTCCCACAGTTCCCATATGATCTTTAGCATATGCACCCCATTTTCAAGGAGAACATTAACTATCTCTTAAAGCCCCAAATTTCATTGGTATGAAACCAGAAGAATATAAATGAAATCAAAACAGAAGAGACCGATAAAGATCAAGAAACAGAAGAAAGCAAATTAGATTTCAGAAGCGACAGAGGATTGCCAAAAAAGAAAAGCCAAAACCAAGCAAACAAACATCTCAGGAGAGAACTTCAGAGTGCTATTGGAATAGACAAGAAACAATATTACAGTAGCATCTGTAAATATACTGAAGATTGAAACAGACATATAAAAACAAAGAAATTCTTCCAAAGCATCTCCAAATTTAGAATGAAATTGGTATGCTAAAGTTTGCCAATTGACAGATAGTAACTGATTCAAAGAAGATCCAGTAAAGATGAAAGGAGCTATTGAAATAATACATCAGAGATGTCAACATTCCAAATTCCTTAGAAAAAAACTATTTATAGAACCTCTAGTATTACTAGATAAAGTCATTTTACCATTTCTAAATTGGAAAGCTATAAGAACTGATGGATCACCTATTGAAATATGGCAAGCAACAGAAAAAGAATATATTATTCTAATCAAATTAAGTCAGGAAATCTGGAGAACACAATGGCTAACATAGTACAAGATATTAGTTTACATAAAAATACAAAGTAAGGGCACTTAAGAGTCTACAAACTATTGAATAATACTCTTAATATCACATGCAAGCAAAATACTCCTTAGGATTATACAATATATATTTGAATCTTGGGTAGAAAAGGAGATGCCAGGTGATCAAAGTGTCCTCAGAAAAAATATTGTTACTGATGCATTCAGTATAATTGCAAAAAGTTAGAAAGAATATTGATACTTTTGAATGTTGGTATTGAAGAAGAAACCTGAGAACACCATAGATAGAAACAAAGAAATGGATCATTGTACAAATCAACCTAGAATTGTCAGTCAAGGCACAAATGCTTAAATTATCAATGTTGAACACATTATGCAAAGACTAACTATCTGCAATAGTCTATAATGCTAGAAAAAATGGCAGGGTAAAGAAGAGATTGACCAGAAACAAATTGGATGGACTTGATAGTAATGGCTTAAATGTGCTGATAAATTAATTAACAGAATACTCATTTATTCAATTCAGTCATAGATCAAAACTCAGAAAAAATAAGAAAAAGAAAAGAAAAACCATGTTTTCTTCTTGTTGCTTTTATTGTTGTTTAAGAGCCAAGAAAGGAATAGACAGAAAGAGTTAGGATTTTTTTTAATTAAAGTGCAAAGTATTTCTCTTCTTGATTCTAAATAGAACCAAAGCAGAATTTGGCAACTGCCAGTGATATAAGATTATACTGATCACTAGATATAAAACAGGTCCATACATCTTGGGAAATTCACTAAGAGAGGTGCAATGTCCAAATATGTCTGTAGAAGAGGCAGTAAAATGAAACTTGAATTCGGGATTCAATTGAGTTTGATGCACCAGGACAAAATTGGATATAAGAAGGAAGTCTTCTGAATTTTTCTTCCAAGACATCAGTAAGTAGAGCAGTCCAGCAGGCCACAGTGAGGTGTGTGGAACCTTTTATATTTATGTAGAGTTGTATCCTTCAGATAGCTCACTATTTCCACAAAAGGCAGAACTGAGAATGTGTTTCAGCAAGGAGATGGAGCTAGTTTGCCATTCTATACGTAAGGTATGCATTTTGGCTGCCTGATTATAAGTTAGGCTAAGAAGGACTTTCCAAAATAATCCTAATGAAAGGAATTCCTTTTTCATCAATACTGTCTGGAGTATGATGGAGTTACAACCTAGTTCATGTAGAATCAGGTCAGCTGAATAAAATATTTTTAAACCAAGAAAACCCCAAAAAGTCTTACTTCATAATTGTATTTATTTTCACTAGTCTGGCTTCCATGACCTGGAATATCTTCTTTAGACTGAATTGTCTCTAAAAGCAGGGGTCACAAACTCAAGGCCCACGGGCTGGATCCAGCCTGTGGGATACTTAGATCTGGTCCATGGGCTGCCCTGGAAATAGTGAAGGACTGGCCTGCAACTGCCAGTGAAAATGGAGGCTCTACCAGCAAAAATGGAACTCATGAGGGCTGTGTGTGACCCTCCCAAGCTGTCAGAGGATTGCAGGAGGCCGTCCCAGCTGAAAATGGAGCTCGGGAATTCATTTTCACTGACAGAGCACTCAGGCCACAGGGCCCCCCAATATGAGTGATGTCAAGCTGTCTATGCCCCCCTAGCCATGATCCCTGCCCCTCCCAAATCAAGTACAACTCTGATGTAGCCCTCAGTGAAATTGAGTTTGACACTCCTGCTCTAAAGGAACAAAGTCACACTATACTTTCCCTTAGCTTTCCCGATATAGTTCTACTTGGAAATTATATAGTAAATTGAGTATTACTTTAGCTGAGTAGAGATTTATGGCCCTGAGATGAAGAAAGTAAATTAGTTTGATGGAAAGCGTCTATCGCAGTGGCAGGTGCCATGATATGTTTTGTACAATGAAACTATTAGATTGAACCATAACACAAGGGCTACATGGAAATAAAAATGTTAGGAGAATATATGTATGCATACAATATACTGTATGTATGTGTATGAATAGATGGACAGTTGGATAGATAAGACTCATACAGATTCACATGTATATATAAATATCTGAATAACATGCAGCAAATGTATGAAAACAATAATTTACTGTGAAATTGCAAAAACAGATTTTCCTGTTAAAGCAGTGATTCCTAAAATATATCCACAGTGTCCTCATTTCCATAATTAACTGCTGGTACCTTTTTATTCACTGTTCATTTCCTTTACTTTCCTGCCTCATCCATTGTTTTTTCAGTGTACATCATTAAAATGAAAATTTACAGTTTATAAATTAATGACGATAATTCCAATGTCTCTAATGATGCTCTTGATTACTGGGCCACCAGGCCTTCCAAAGTACCAGAATTAAGGTGGATCAGTTTGAGGGAAAGCTTACATAAAATGCTAGTCCTCTATTTAGTGTCACTTAAGCAAGAAGTTTAGCTTAAATGGACTCAGGAGGATAGTAGAGCATTTTCCATTTTATTCATTTCTTTCATAACTGCCATTGTTTTCTTGAATATAAAAAACCTCTAATAAGGACTATGGATGAAGCCAAGCACATATAAACTTAGTCAAGCTGTAGAATGGAAATAAAAGATGCCGTTTTCAAATGCACATGCAATCCCACCAATGGCTACAAGAAAACATACATATTGCAATTCAAACCAGTTACAGAGGCAAGGGAAAAATTGTAGCTTTTTATTTGAATTTCTGGATAATTCCTTATGTTTCTCCAGAGCAATTTGGTTCAAAGTTTGGTTAGATTTTGTTACACATCAGCTGTTATGTTTTTTTTCTTGGAAAGCAGCCCGAAATCCTTGCTTACTTGCAGTCTTTCTTTTCCAAAATTTGTAATCTAAATATCCCAGCTTGAGTATACATATACATTCATTATTCCACATATTTTTCTCTTGTTTTCTTGGTATATTACCAACATTCTTTCCTCTATTTCATCATAATTCAATTCTTGTTCATCTCTGGACAATTTTTTTCTTGTATCTGAGAATGTGCAAAGCCTTCCTTTAAACATATACTAGGATATTCTAGGATATTGTGTTGCATTTCATACACCAGCACATATCTTTACTTATCTTCTTCCCAACCTACAACTTAATGCAGGATTATTTCATGACCAGTGTTGTGGTTAGCTGGCATCAGGTGCAGATGGTTGAGGAGAGCAAGGACTCTGATGAGGGGGCAGGGAGTGAACTGCTGCGTTCAGGGATTGGGGGAGCTGGCAGCAGTGATAAGGAGGTTCCTGAAAAGCCTATGCCAAGTGCAGGATTGCTTGGAGGAAAAAACAATTACAGCAGCACAGGTGACTCGGGAGTAAGGCTGCAAGGTAATAATCCCTCCCTCAAGAGGATAAAAGCCAGGTTTGGAAAAACATTCTTTGCAGACAGCAAAGAAGCTCTGAAACTCAACTGGTGGACATCTTAGTTCATGTTTGGAGAATTTTGTAAATTAGTTCTTATCTCTGGGTTTTTGGCAGCCTTGACAAGCAACTTGGCAATGTTCTTTCTTGTTGGAGCTAATTAGTGGAAAACAGCCTTCAGAACAGAATTCGTTATTAAAGGTGGGGGCTGCTGCCTTTGCTGTGTTTGTTCTTTGGGAACCTGCTTGGGTCAGAACAACCAGTTAAGCCCATGTCACACTGCACCAACGGATGCAAAGAGGATGTAAAATGGACAAAAAAGCTTGCCATCCGTTGGTTAACGCGATGTACTTACTGCCTCCATTTTGCTTCCTCTCTATCCATCCAGCATCCGTTTATGGATGTTTCATCTGCTCAGAAAGTTTTGAGCTGCTCAAAACTTTTGCGTGGAAAATGTATCCAATTCGTCCGTTCTGCATCCGCTACGCATCCGTTACGCATCCGTTACGCATTCGCTATATCCGCTAGGCATCCACTGCGCATCCGCGCAACTCGCATCCGCTCGGACACAGGGAGGAAGCGGAACGGACGCAGAACGGATGTAGAACGGATGCCTAGAGGAAACAAAGCATGTAAAATGGAAAAAACGTCCGCAGAGGGGACCTATCTAGGATATTAAGGATGTCTAGAGGATGCCTAGAGGATGCCTAGAGGATGCAAAGGGACACCTATACTGCCTATAAAAAGGGGGAGCAACACATCTGGATCTCACTTTCAGACCAGGAGCCCTGCTGCAGACCTCTGCAGCCTTCATCTGACTCTTCCTCTTCCACAGAAATGAAGCAAGTGTATGAATCAAAAATAGACTTTATTAACAAGAAGCTATAAAACAAAAATGACTCTCTGGCACTCCTCTTGGTCACTCAGTCTCAGGGGTGAAGAGTCCAGGTGCTGTGGAGGTGGCTGGTGCTGGAGTGCTTGTCATCAGCTCCTCCAGAAGCAGAAGCAGCAGAAGCCCCAGCCCCAGAAAAGTGAGCCCGTGCTGCAGAAGACCCAGCAGAACCAGAGTGAGGGCCAGGGGGCGGGATGGTAGCCCTGTCCCTCTTGCAAGGGCTGGCAGCAGATGGCTGAGGCTTACTGTGCTTCCGCATGGTTGTGGGGTTGCTGGCTGGCAGGGAGGCTGGCAGGAACCAAGCCTGGCAGCAAGGCTGGCAGGGAGGCTGGCACCAAGGCTGGCAGGAAGGCTGGCAGGCAGGCAGGCACCAAGGCTGGCAGGAAGGCTTGCAGGCAGGCATGCACCAAGGCTGGCAGGAAGGCTGGCACCAAGGCTGGCAGGAAGGCTGGCAGGCAGGCATGAACCAAGGCTGGCAGGCAGACTGGCTGGCAGCAAGGCTGGCAGGCAGGCAGACAGCAAGGCTGGCAGGGAGGCTGGCAGGGAGGCTGGCAGCAAGGCTGGCAGCAAGGCTTGCAGGCAGACATGCAGGCAGGACAGGCAAGGCAGTCAATGTGTCTGGAAGCAGGTCTTTCCTCTGAATGGCGACCTGCTTCCGAGCTGCTTCCATTATATCCGCGGGGCTGACACAATGCATCCTCCCCGCATGTGCAATTAACGCTCGGCATCCGCTAGGCTTCCGCTGTGCATCCACTGTGCATCCACTGTGCATCCGCTGTACATCCGCTTCATCCACTGTGTATCCGCTCTGCATCCGCTGTATCCATTCTGCATCTGCTTTGCTGAGGTCCTCCGGAAGCCTAGCGGATGTGCCATCCGCTCCCATCCGCTTCCATCCGCTGGGCTTCTGTTCTGCATCCGCTTTCCATCCGCCCTGTGTCCTCCCCGCGTCCGTGTTATCCACTCCGGTTATGCAAATTTTTGCCTCTTCTGAGAGTGGATAACAACGGATGGAACATTTTTCTTTTCCGTTGTGTCCGTTTTGCATCCATTGGGCAGTGTGACAGGGCCTTTAATTCCACTGGTCAATCCAATACAGAATATTGTTGTATTAAATACTGTTAAATATTTTCTGTCTAATCTTTCAAAGTGGAAAGAAGATATATTTGAAACTTATGAAAGCTTTTAAATTATGAGCTGCATTAACTTAAGCAAAGTAGAACATTTAAAATAATTTGGAGGTTTTATTTGGGGATCTACTCCAGATCAAAAGAACCATCTCAATATTGTTCATTGCTTTTGATAGGACAATTTTATTCAAACTATGCTCAGCATTAGAATCTAAATGTGTCAAATTTTGTACAATGACAACCATTTGCTGGAAATTAATTGCTAAGTAACAATCTCTTTATCCATCCAGGAATTTGTTTGTTCAGATTGTTTTTTGATTGTTCAGAATTTTGTAAAGAAAATAACCAAAGTCTGCAAATGTAGCTTAACTTTTAGCTGCTGAATAAAATTGATTGTTTCTAGGGAAATCAGAAATCTTTATTTCTAACAAGTTAGAAGATAATGATGCTCTTAAAATACTATATGCATTATACTGCAACATAGCATGCAATTTACTATTTATTTTGGATAAGTAATTCTATCTAAATTAGAATTCTGATAGCTCTGATATACAACTGCATATCCGTTATAATAAAAATGGCTAACTACTGCCTATGGCTACTGCTTGTACCATCTGTCTCTCTTAATGAATAGAATAAGTTCATGCTAATGTCACATACCCTAATATTAATTGTGCAAGCATGTCAACAAAGATTTCAGAAGAAATCAGTTATCCTTTATATTATTTTAAGAAATGTTAATTATAATGTTTCAGAAGTTTAATAGATATTTCAAAAACAGATCATTTTCTTTTGCTTAATTGTTTTACTATTGGTTGATTATGTGCCATCAAGTTAGTGTTGACTCTTAGCAACTGCATAGATTTTATTTTCTAGGATGAAATGTCCCACATAAACTTTGAACCTTTTTTACAGTACAGCCATCATCATTGTAAACTACTGATCATCTTCTTCTCTTGCCTTCCACCTTTCCCAACATTAGAACCTTCTTTAAGAGAATTGGGTCTTCACACAACATATTTAAGGTAAAATAATTTAAGTCTGGTTATCTGTGATTTGAGAGACATCTTTAGATTGAAGATCCACCTTTTCTTGATTGTCCATGGTATTCTAACGTTTGACATTTCTACTGTGCAATATTTTAATATACCCCTTCCTTCTTTGTTTGATCTAATTTAAATCAATTGTAACTCTAAGCATATCTGTTTGAGGTTAGAACCCCTTTCTGCAGTTTTGAGATTACAGATCTTTTGAAACACTTTTGTTTTTCCATGTTGGTTTTCACCTTTAATATCTTTACAGTTTTACAGTCCATTTCAATTTGGTGATGTCTAAGATGCCAAAAGGTAGCTGTTTCATTTCATTTTTTGCTATCTGAGTTTTCTATTGTTCATACTTCTTACATTTCATGTTCCCACTGTATTCCTCTCTTTTCAATGTTGGGTTATTTGGGGCATAGCAATGTCAGAAATTAGAAATTCCAAAGATTTAATCTAGACATATAAACACCATTAGTACTCCAAAAGTTCTTAAGCTCTTCCTAAGTAGCATGTTAAATGGCATCTCACCTGGAGATCCCATTATCTGCCACTACACCATCAGTCATTTTATATGTTCTATCCTCATTTTTTTTAAGGAAAATACATAAGCAATTTACTATTGCCTGCTCTCTTCCCCCTTTTCAGGTTTGATTCATAGTTTTATCAATTTGATAAAGAGTTTAAAATATTGATAATTGAGATTATTGCCTTTAGAAAGAACAACCAGGGTACCAAGTTTTCCTTATACAGAATCACATGGAATGCACATGTCCCTTGACTGCTATTTTAGAGCATAAAGATTTAATTTCTAGGGTCATTTGATCTCCACAATAAGAACCTCAACTACAGCACTAGTGGGCTGAGCTTGAAGTGCTTTCAACTTTCGCACCAAAGTTGTCTTGAGAATGTAAAGGAAACTATGTATAAACAATGCAGAATCTTTAAGCTAATCTGAATGCTTGTCTCCTAACATTCACTACTTGATTTGGTTGCAGTAAATTAGTGAAATTGTGGCTATTTCTGAATATTCACAAAGAGAGCAATTTCCAGTAACTGAGAGAAAGAAAAAAGCCTACAATTTTAGCAAACATGCTACAATATTAGTACTAGTACTAGAGGTCTAGAAAGGAGTTATTAGTGAAGAGGGCAGGAAGGTGCAACAGCCAAATCCATTAATTTCTTCTACTATGTTGGAATACTGTACTTTGTATTTTCAACTTCTTCCTATATTTTCAACTTGGAATTGGAAAATTTATTGAGCCCAAGCCTTTCTAAAGTTCTCAAAAAAAAAAAAAAAAAAAGACAGAAATATGTTCATGTTTCAGAAACCTAGCAAAAAAGTTGTGGGCTTTTTTTCTATAAGCAATTATTTTTTATACCAGGGGACCACAGGCCTGATGTGTCACATGCTGGCCATGCCCACCCCCAGTTTAGAAATGGGGAAAAAAGTCCAATACATCACATGATGATGACGTGATGATGTAACAATGTGAGTCTGATACCCCTGCTCTATATCATAGGAAAATAGGGTTAGGGTTAAAAAGATTTACTTTATAAAAGATTTTACTTTACTTTTATAAGTAAAAAGATTTTACTTTACTTTTATAAGTAAAAAGATTTTACTTTACTTTTATAAAAGATTTACTTTCAAAACAAATCAAACTAAAATAATCCTGCTTGTTCCATCCTATTTTTTGTGCCCAATATTTCAACTAAGGAATGAATTCCAAGTCTTCAAAGCCTCATGTTTTATTGAATAAATATGCTATTATGGCTACCTCCAAATATAAATCCATCACAGCAAAATATTCTCTTCTCTGATTTAACAATGTATAAAAAGAGGAAAAGAAGTTTGAAACAACTGCCAATATCACTTTGACCTAAAATATACCTGATACATCCTACAGCATGTATGTTACAATCCAACCTTTCTAATCAATCTAAAAAACTCAGCTGAACATATTAAGCATAATTCAGTATATCCTTCCTTTTGCAATTCAACCAATGCTGCGAAAAATACCTCTCAAACTTGACAGAAGAGTTTTAAAGCAATTAGAGGCAGATTCACCTGTCCATTAGTCTACCTCTGTCAAACTCCTGGCCCGTAGGCCAAATGCATCATGTGCTGGCCATGCTTATGTCGTGACAATGTGAGTTTGATACCCCTGGTCTATTGACTAAATCGTGCAGTTGATTTTTCTCCATGAAACAAATGAATCTCACCATGCTTTGCCCCACTCCCACATTCCACAGAATAAGATGACTCCTGTGTTGTTAGGAGGACTTGCCAATGCAACCAAGAAAATTTCAAAGAGCGCTCACTTGAATCACAGTCCAGTTGTTTGCTATAGAATGGATCCAATGCACACCAAGGACAATGCCTTTGGTATTTAGTTCATGCTGCTTTAAAGAAATAGGCTTTTGGTATGCCAGCTTGCAATGCTTGTAATGATTATTTACTGCAGCTGTTGCTGAAGGATAATAAAAGTGTTGTGTGAGCTAGAAAGGGCAGTCAATGCCATTTCTAGCCCCAGTATTGAAGTAAATAATCAGATCAGCACCAACATCCTCGCATATGCAACAAGCTTTCAAGGGCTACTGAATGTAGCTGCAAGAGCAATAACTTTTCTCCCTTGACAACAGATGGCATACTTGGCTTTCATCCTTCTTACAAATGTAAAATAAATCAGAATCTTGTTACAGTAAGAATGTGTTCTATCCCTCACAGCTTCCATGGATTCTCTTTATTAATTTTAATGCAAGCATGATTAGATAAGGACATATGCTATCTTTCTAATGCTAAAAGTCACAATTCTGGCATACAAAAAAACCCTATGTGTGTGTGTGTGTGTGTATAGACAGAGTGAGAGAGACAGAGACAGGGTGTGTGTGTGTGTAATATATATAT
>BLBF01000039.1:2513176-2526228 GCA_015471245.1 Laticauda colubrina
GGACATCCTTGTCTTGTGCCTCTTCTTATATTAATAAGATCTGTAAACTCTCCCTCCACCATTACCTTTGCTGTCTGTTTATTATATATGGTTTCTATTGCTTGAATAAATTTTCTGGCAAAACCCATCTGTTCCAATAGTAATAACATAAATCTCCAGTTCACGTTGTCAAATGCTTTTTGAGCATCTAGGAATATCAAAGCCATTTGTTTCTCAGGATGAGCCTCATAATATTCCAAAGTATCCAAAATTACTCTCATATTGTCTCTAATTTGTCTCTTTGGCAGAAATCCATTTTGATCTGGATGGATAAAATTATTTAAATATTTTTTCAGTCTTTCTGCTAAAATTGAAGCAAAGATTTTATAATCTGCATTCAATAAGGAAATAGGTCTATAATTCTTAATTTGCAACGGGTCAGCCTCTTCTTTTAAAATAAGTGAAATATAAGCCTCTGACCATGTTTTGGGTATCATCTTCTTTAACATAACTTCATTCATAACTTCTAACAATGGGATGTTCAATGGTTCTTGAAATTTTTTATAGAATTCTGTCGGAAGCCCATCTAGACCTGGTGCTTTCCCATTATTTTGTCTCTTAAATGCTTCATTTAATTCCATCATTGTTATATTGCTTTCTAACATTTCTTCAGTCTCTTTAGGTATCTTCGGTAAGTTAACATTCTGTAAATACTGTTTAATTTTTTCCTCATCAATATTCTCTTGTTTATATAGTTGTCCATAGAAATCTCGAATAATGTAGCACATTAAAAGAGAATAATTATATTAAACTCAAACAACAGATAATTACAGATTTGAAGAAATGGGAAAATTTACAATTGTCATTAATAGGGAGAATTTCAACAATTAAGATGAATATTTTACCTAGAATTTTATTTCTCTTTCAAACAATACCAATTAGACTTGGAAAAGACTACTTTGAAGATTTAAATAAAATCATGTTGAAGTTTATATGGCAAGGTAAAAGAGCGAGAATAAAGTTAAAGCTTTTGCAAGATGCTAGAATTAGAGGAGGTTTTGGCCTGCCTAATTGGGAACTGTATTATCAAGCTGCAAGTTTGATGTGGGTCAAAGAATGGATAACATTAAGAAAGCATAGATTGTTGACATTAGAAGGACATGATTTACTGTTGGGCTGGCATGCTTTTTTATGGTACAAGGGAACTAAAACACAGGGGTATTTCAGAAGACATTATATACGGGAGTCTTTGTGGTTAAATTGGGAGAAGATAAAAAAACAATGTTATTTGAAAATTCCAATTTGGTTATCGACTATTGAAGCATTTTCCTATCCTATGATCTATAAAAAGGAACAAACAGTTAGATATGGGGAACTGTTGGATGAAAAGGGTGGACTTAAATCGATCCAAAACTTAGAGGAACAAGGTATAAGGATGAATTGGTTTTTATATGCGCAAATACACTCAAGATATGTTGAAGATTTTAAAATGGAAGGATTTTATGACAAACAGACTGATTTAGATAAGATATTGATGGGTACTGATGAGAAAGTGATTAAAAAGTTATATGGTTATTTATTGGGAATTAAGCTAGAGGAAGAACAAGTTAAAGAAACTATGATTGCATGGGGGAAGAATTTTGGATATGGAATTGATTTAGAGCAATGGCAAAAATTGTGGTCTCAAAATTATAAAATGACAATGTCAATAGCATATAAAGAAAACTTGTATAAGATGTTTTACAGGTGGCACCTTCCCCCGACAAGAATAGCAAGAATGTTCAAGAATAAATCTGAAAAATGTTGGAAATGTCATCAGATACCTGGCTCATACTATCATATGTGGTGGACTTGTGAGAATGCTAGAAAATATTGGACTAAAATTCACATGTGGTTGGAAAAAATGACAAAGAAACACATAGACTTGAAGCCAGAGATCTTTTTATTGGGAATTTTACCTGATATATATAATAAAGACTTGAAATATTTGATTGTAAATGTATTAACGGCGGCTAGGATTGTATTTGCTAAAAACTGGAAGAATGAGAAAATACCATTGCAGGAAGAAATTATTAAGAAAATATTGGAATGTGCTGAGATGAGTAGATTGACATTTGAAATTAGAGAACAAGAAGATAAACAATTTTATGCAATTTGGAGTTTTTTTTATCAATGGTTAGATGATAAAATACAATAATAGAGCATTAATATTATATATATGAAGAGTTTTTAGGATTGATTTGTTATGATTATATGATAAATTATAGAATAAACTGTTTGAAGTATTGTTATCTCGCAAAGCATGAATGATTAAAGGTATAGTCAGAAAAAGATTTTTTTATTTTTATTTTTTTTTAATATTAGAATATGGATTGACAATATGAGTGGTTATGCAATATAATTGTAATTGACACTATAAAATGAATGCACAAAACTGATGAACCAACCGATACACCGGAAGTATATATGAGAGTAGATGTTTTTAATGTTTTGTATGTTTGTTTGTTTGTAGAAAATTAATAAAAACTTTTTAAAAAAAAAAAAAAAATCAGCACCCTTTCATTGTTTATACCTGAATTCATGGAAACCAGCAATGCCAAAATTCTGTAAAATCAATGAACTTAAGTGCATTTTGTCATTCACTGGGTCAGAGATTAGCAAAAGCAATAGGAAGGAGATGTAGGGTTCTTCATCACAGCAATCTCTATCCTTCCAAATCAAGTGCTATCCTTATTTGTAGCATACAGGAGACATTAAGCAAAGAGGTTAGTGGAATCTCCTCACTTTGTGAGGAAAGGAAAAAAGAAACAATGCCATTTAAGGAATAGGCAAAGTTCTTTCCTTTTGTGGATTCAAATTTTCCGGCTGGGAGAAATGCAAAATGATTTGGTCAGCTGCACTGAAAGTCAGAATCAGTTTATTAATAAGAAGGCAGGTAAGAAATCTCACAGCATTCCTAGGATTAATCTAATAAGTGAGAAGAAAAACCTCTCTTTTATGCACTTCAGGTTCTTTGATTTGTAGGGGTGAATCTTTGAAGACTTTGATTTGTGTGTGTTGAATTCCTATCTTTTTGGTATCTCTTTTCCTGGGATCTTGGTTTTATGGTCCTGATCCTTTGCAGTTGCTTGTTTGCTATAAATGTTTCCTTCCTGCCATGCCTTTTGGTTTTCTTTTCACAAGTTTTTATAACTTGCCATTTATTTGATTTCTATGGGAAAGGGTCTTAGCTAGTTTGTAGGGGTTTTTTTTTTCTCTGTATCTCATGCCTGTAATTTTCTCCTTCCTTTGTTGTGAAAAGTAAGTTGGCTCCAGCAATTTTAATAGCCCTACTTGACAAAGGGTAGGTGCTGTTTCCTTAGAAGAGGGGGGAATTGTAACTTCCAACATTTGTTTCCCTTCTGCCCATTGAACTTTCTCAGCTGGAAGGAAAGCATTCATCAGTCACACCCTTTAATGTGGGCAGGAGATGGGGGAAATTTTTTATGGATGGCTAGAATCACAAGTCTTGTCATTTATATCTCCTTTCACCCAGATGCATGCAAAGTCATGCCTTTAGACATGTGATTAGTTTTAATATATACCAGAGAAGAGTGCTTGCAGGAGCACATTCATACTGTGGGCTAGCACAATATAAAAAGAAAACATAGTTTAGTGACCAGGATACAACGGAAGGAAGGGAAAGGAAGATAGAGATAGATAGATATAGAGATAGATAGTCAGAGATAGATAGGTAGATAGATAGATAGGGATAGAGATGGATATAGATAGATATAGATAGGTAGGTAGGTCGGTAGGTTGGTAGATAAATAGAATTTTTAAAATTAGATAAATAGAGCTTTTAAAATTTGTGGTCTGTGCTAGGATTACAAATAGGACATAAGGAGACAATGTGCAGCCAATGGGTGCTCAACTGTTGAATATAGATTGTTTTGTAAAATAAGAGCTCTGTATCTATTGAAGTGAGCTACAACTTATAAAAGGTTAATAAAATTAGATCAATAACATTAATAAAATTAGAAGGACTAGCAGGTTCCTTCTGTGTTCTATACAGTAACTAGTGTGTATGGTGTCCAATAAATTTTATGTTTTTTTTTAAGGAAAAGAAAAAGAAATGAAAGGAATAATGAAAATAGGTCTGGATTCTTGTTAATTAAAATTAATGCCCCCTTTTATATATTTTGTACAAAACTCTTAAAAGATTGGGTAGTATTTCATTTAAAAAACCTTACATACTTTAAATAATGCAATTACATTTCTTTCCATAAACTTCTACAGAGGACACATACATGCATGATGTCCTTGGTTGTTTTTGTGTCAGCAACCCATAAGTTTGAAAGTAAGTCAAGTGTTGGTGAAGATGGTGGAATTTGCCCATGGTTAATCTGGTCATTTAGAGAAAATACCTGTGTTTATCACTGACTTAAAATCCTTTATAATTTTTTTTGTATAAAAGTGAAAAAATGCAATTATGATTTGTGGTTTGAATTATTTAAAAAAAACCCGGATAATAATAATAAATTTTCTTTTATAATCATAGTGTAGGAGATAATTTCATAATCATACTTATGCAAAGGAAATAAAAAACTTTTTATTTTTTTCTTCACTTTTTTCCTTTTCTTCTTCCTTTTTTACTACTTTTATTCTTTATCACTTTATTAGTTTTTCTGTTTTTTGTAAAACTTTCAATACAAAAGTTAATTTTTAAAAAAGAAACTCAAATTACTAATATCTAGCTAACCTTAACTGATCTTGATCAGCTAAGCAAGGGTTTTGACTGTATTCATACACATTTAGAGCAAGGGTGTTAAACGCATGGGCTGTTATGCATAAGCACCCACCCCCAGTTTAGTGAAGGGGAAAAAAATGTCATGATATGTCACATGACATGACTGTGAGTTTGACACCCTTGACTATACAGGGGAGAGAGGGAAAGCCTTCATAAGGGTTCTGTAATGCAATATAACACTTTGGCCTTCAGAAATACAGAATCAAAATAGATGATATGTAAAATTCATGTTATAGTATTTCAAAATTCATGACTTAAATTAAAAAAATGCTTTTTGGTCAGATCAGCAGGTTAAACCCACATCAAACTGCACCAACGGATGCAAAGAAGATGTAAAATGGACAAAAAAGCTTGCCATCCGTTGGAAAATGCGGTGCATCTGTTGTGTACTCACTGCATATGTCTTTCATACGCTCTATCCGTCAAACATCCGTCTACTGCTATTTCATCTGCTCAAAAGGTTTTGAGCTACACAAAACTTTTTGAGTGGATGAACTTTCTGCCGCGTACGATCTACATGCACGACACATACGGGCAACAAACATTCTACGTCCGTTGTCATCTGTTACACGTCCAAGGTATCCTCTCGGCATCCTCTGGGCATCCCCTCAACTCACATCCGCTTCAGCGGAAAATGGAAAAAGGGAGGAAGTGAAAGATACGCGGAACGTGTACACAGCGTCAGTAGCATGGACATAGAAAGGATGAAAGTGGAGGCAGCTCGGATATAAAGCATTAAAATGGACAAAACGTTTGCATATGGGACGTATCTCGGATATTTAGGATGTTTGGAGGATGTCTAGAGTATGTGGAAGGACACCTAGTGGAAAACTGACATTTCCTATAAAAAGGGGGAGGAAATCATCTGGATCTCACTATCAGTCCAGCAGCCCTAGTGTGCAGACCACTTCAACCTTGCTCTTGCTCTTCCACATCATCCATTGATCTCCACCATGGATCATCGCACACTCCTTTTGGTCACCGCCATCATTTAACACCAGGACCAAGCCCTCTTCAGACTGTTTCACCTTTTCTACGCAAGGAGAAGGAGACATCCAAGAGCTTTCTGGGTCCGAAGATGGATCGGGAGAAGAGTGGAGTTTGGACTCTATGACAAGCTGATGGTGGAGCTGAGGAATGAAGACCCTTGTGCATTCCAGCACTTCATGAGGTTGCCACCAGCCATATTTGATGAAGTTGTGGAGCGTCTGAGACCCAGGTTGACCAAGGCAAACACCAACTTCCATCCCAGCCTGGACCCTGGACTGAAGGTGGCACTGACTGCGTCACCTGGCCTCTGGGACCACGTACAGAAACATGCTCATCCACCCAACTTGGGGTCCAATTATTTCAAATAAAAGGGCTTCTTCAGTATCATCCTCTTTGCCATGGTTGATGCTGACTACAAGTTCAGGTACATCGATGCTTCAGGCAACGGCTCAGCTTCAGATGCCCAGATATACAACACCAGTGACCTCAAGGGTGGGCTGGAACCAACCTCATCATGGGTTTCCCAGATCCAGACCCCCTACCCAACGACATACAAGATGTGCCCTACTTCGTCGTGGGTGATGACGCCTTCTCCCTCAGAACCTACCTCATGAAGCCCTACACTTCCAGATACCTCACCAGTGAAGAGAGGATCTTCAACTACAGGCTGTCCAGGGCAAGACGGGTGGTGGAGAACGCCTTTGGCATCCTGGCTAACAGGTTCCAGGTATTTCTCACCACCATGCAGCATCGCCCACAGACCGTGAGGAGGATCGTGGAAGCTTGCTGCATTCTGCACAATCTCATGCGCACCCGCTACCCAGTCTTGCAGAACAGGCTTGTGGACCTCCAACAAGGCAATGGGGACATGGAGCCTGGGGAATGGAGGCAAGGACAAAACCTGATAGACACTGTGGGTGTGCAAGGCCCCAACAGAGCTTCATGTGAAGGGAAGAAGCAGCGCAAGCTCCTGAAACACTGGTGCAACTCCCCAGCTGGAGCAGTGGAGTGGCAAGACAGGATGATAGATGCTTAATGGATGCTTCCTTGAGCCTGTCTCATCACACTGATGAGATTGTGCCATGTATGTTGAGTGGCCTAACAATGAATAGGGCATTAATAAAGAGTTTTGTTTATGTTGAAATGTGTGGATCAATGATTAAATTGTTATTGACAATAAAGGGCTATATGTGTGGCAGCTGGGAGGGTGGACCATACAGTCCCACTATGGTTGCACTGGGGGTTTATCTATCCCACAACTATCCTTACCCATCCCACAGCTATTCTTACCAATCCCACAGCTATCATTACCCATCCCACAGCTATCCATCCCACAGCTATCCTTACCAATCGCACAGCTATCATTACCGATCCTACAGCTATCCATCCCACAACTATCCTTACCCATCCCACAAGCATGCAAAGGCTTTACCCTTCTTTCAAAGTTTTCCCCAACACTTTATTAAGTAAAAAAAATGAACCAAGTGTGTGAAGCAAAGATAACCTTTATTAACAACAAACTGTATGACTTTATTAAAAAGCAAGATGACCCAAGTAAAGTGTCTTAAGCAAAGATAAAGTGAGGAGGTAACAACTCAGTCTCTGGCACTCTTCTCAGTCACTCTGAGGCGTGCCCATGGTTTCAGATGTAAAGGGGCCAGGGACTGTGGAGGTGGCTGTTGCTGGAGTGCTGGTCTGAGGTGCCATTGGGGTGCCTAGCCCTGAGAGTACAACAGGAGATGGTATGTGCAGGAAGCTCTCAGAGAGCTGACTCAGTCCTGTGAGGTTGAGAGGCCCTTCCTCAAGTACCTGGGATGTGAGGCCCAAGACTGATGACAGATGTTCTGAGGAAGGGCTTGGCTGTGGGGTGGAGGAAGGAGGAGTGTAGTGGGGCTGTCTGGTCTTCAGCTGGGTCAGGTGAGGCATCTGTGACATCTGTGGCATCCGAGGAACCTGTGTGTGGACTGGGAAGGGCTGCCTCTGCTGTGGGAAGTCCTGGTAGTGGTAGGCTTGGTAGGCGAGGGGCTGCTGAATTCCATGGAAGGGCTTTTGACATCGCCTGGGGTGGAGGAGCAGACCTGGAGTGGGTAGGAGCAGGTTCAGCTGGGCCTGGAGGGTGGTGCAGAAGAGCTGTGATCCTCTTCTTCATCGCCTGGTACTGGGCCTCGGGCATGTCCATGAGGGTCTGGCTCACGTACGTGATTAAGGGCTTGTGGTTGGAGGATGGTATGTTGAAGTGGACCAGCTGGGAGAGGAGATCTGTGCTGGCTTTGATTGTGTCCCTCATCTCCAAGAGGATAGTGTGGCTCTGTCCCTCCGGTCTGTCTCTCTGCCTGCTTTCTGTGGAGGTGGAGCTGGGGGTGGGTTGGTCTCTGGTGGCTGCTTCTTCTTGCTCCATCTGAGACAGGGGATCCTCCATGTCCTCTGGCATAGGGAATGCAGCTGTGGGGGTGGGGGGTCTCTATCATGGGAGTCTCCAAAGACACCTGCCTGGACACTGTAGCTACCTCCTGGCTGGAAGAGGAGTGGCTCTCTGTGGGCTGTCTGGGGGAGAGGGTTGACAGAGGGGCTGCTCCTCAGTGGCGGATCTCACCCTCCAGGAAGCTGCACTTGGCCATGACATAGGTCTCCCGGTCAGTTTGCTTGACAGCGGCCTGCCCGGATTTCTTCAGGTGTAGCTTGCCATACCAGGTGTGCATGTGCTTCCACCACCCAAGGAATATATCTGAAGTGTAGCCCAGGCTCTCCACCTTCTCTCTCCACGCTGCCTGCTTCCGCTTGGTGTCGCAATAGAGCCTGTGGCCCTTCCTCCACAGGTACTCGTTCTCCCTCAGCCATTCCAGCACCTCCTCCTCATGGTCTTTGGAAATGGAGTACTGTTTCCTCTCCCCCTTCTCCTTGCCTTGCCTCTTCCTCCCTCTGGCAGGGGCTTCAGGGCCTTTAGCAGTAGGGCTTTGAGGGCCTTGGGGCTGGTCCCTCACAGCAGCAGCAGAAGGAGAAGCACCAGCAGCACCAGCAGGAGAAGCACCAGCAACATCAGGAGCACCAGGAGCACCACCACCACCACCACCAGCAGTTTCAGAGTCAGCACCAGGGGATGGGATGGTGGTTCTGTCCTTCTTGTCAGGGCTGGCAGGAGTAGGCACAGTCTTCCTCTTCTTCCCCATGGTGTTCTCTCAAGATGTCTCTGGCAGCAGGTCTTTCCTCTGAATGCTGACTGCTTGCGAGCTGCCTCCTTTTATATCCACGGTCCTTACGCAATTCATCCTCCCCGCATGCGCAGTGAACACTTTGCATCCGCTATGCATCCGCTATGCATCCTATAGGCATCCGTGATGCATCCACCTCATCCGCTACGCATCTGCTCCTTCTGCTATGCGCCCGCTTTGCTGTTCTCCCATGGAAGCCCTGCGGATGTGTCATCCACTTCCATCCGCTTCCATCCACTTCCATCCGCTAGGCTTCCTACGAACATCCGCTTTACATCCCCGCTACATCCTCCCCACGTCCGTTCCTTTCCATTGTTGTCCGCTCTGTTTATGCAAATTTGGGGCACTTTTGAGAGCGGATAACAACGGATGGAAAATTTGCTCATCCGCTGTGTCCTTTTTACATACGTTTTGCATCCGTCGGCCAGTGTGACCTAGCCTTTAGCTGTTGCAATGTTCCATGTTGCAATCATTTTCTTGACACTTTTGTAGTCTATCTTCTTAACCTTATAAGTTCATTTAACTCCCTTTGTATCAATGGGATATTGAGAAAGAAATCTACAGGTATGTGAGAAAGACTGATTTTTTAATGAAACAACAACAACATGGGAACTTTAGAAAATAATTAGGTTTCCCCAAACAATTCATAGCAATTCTGTTCTTGGAAACCAGAGAGTGCTTTTAATTAATTTTAGATGCTGGTAATCTGAAAAATTATAATTTAGTGACACCTTTAGAAAGCCATTGACAGATTCTCCATGGCTCTGGGTCTTCAAATTGTTGTTTTAAGAGTGTTTGAAAGGCAAGAAAATAAATAAATAATGCTTAAGGAATCAGTAACATGAAGCAAAATATGAAAACTAAAAGAAGACAATTATCAATCACCCAAAGTTTTGCCAACTTTCTTTCAAAAATATGTAAATCAAGGTATAAATTTGATTCATGTTATTTTTCAATAGGATTTTGCAGAGTTTCAGTTCAGCCTCTAAAAGCTGTTTTGGAGAATACCAGGGTGAAAATATAAGACTTTAATGAAATGCCTTAAAACTATCACATCTTTACCCAAAACTGTGTGGTTGCCCTTTGCTGTTGCCATATAAACCCAGAAAAACATCAAAATACTGCATATGGAAGCTGTATTTGTGGCTGAAAGTACTGCAGACTGATGCTGTGAAACAGTTTGGAAATGAAAATAATGTTGGCTTTCAATGTTTCTCTGCTTCAATTTCAGCAGCAGCTAGACATCAAATCTATAAAAGGGGTAAGACGAGGGGAAAAATCCTACCTAGAAATCCTACCTAGAAATAAGGAATTGAATTATATGAGAAATCCTGATGGTTTTTAGAGGCCAATATATTATATGGTATTAAGAAATGTTAGGTAAAATGAAGAAATCATTGCAAGATATCAGTGAATCAAATAATCAACAAATATGCTGCAGACCTGCACTTGATGGAGCAGCCCTGAAGGTCTTGGAAAAGATATTCAAATTCCATGATATGTCCATAGAAACACATCAAAGGGAAAAGATCTACACACTCAGCAAAGTAAGATAACATTTCCACTAGAGTTGCGCATCTACCAAGTTAAACATTTCAGAGAACTCATTCACACATGCACCCATAACCCACAAAAGAACTACTATTCCTATATATAATTCCAGTCTTTGACTCCCCATCTGTAGCTACCTTCAATTCTGTTTCTGTTCTCAAATAAACCTGCCTGACTCCCCTTCAAAAAGCATACCCAGTGTAATTCCTACACAACCTGGCTTGAAACCAGATCAGAACATCTTCTGACATCTTCCTGACAGTCCCTACTATAATTCAAACCAATGATCTGGGATTGACCATAGTTGCTGTAATCCTGGAGATGGTTACATGAGCAAGAACAGCAGCAGTATAAACCCCTTTCAGAGGTGGTATTCAGCAGGTTCTGACCAGTTCTGGAGAACCAGTACTGAAAATTTTGAGTACTTCAGAGAACCGGCAAATACCATCTCTGACTGGCCCCACCCCTGGCGATATCAAGGCAAGTTGGAGAGAGATTAATTACTGATGGAATTTCAGAAGAGTGTAAAGATTAAGGATAAGACTTGGCTAGTGAAGAAATACAAGGGTCTGACTCCATCAGAAGCTCTAAAGATTGTTTAAGAAAAGATCACAACACTCGTTACAGGTTAAGGAGATACACTAGAGAAACAGAACACAGAGGCCAAGAAAATAAATTACCTATTCTCCTAAGGACCATCCAAAGAATACTCCCAACTGCAGTGCAACAACACAGTAACAACAAAGATACCAATCATAGAAACTAGTAGAACTTGTGGGACACATAAGAGAAGATACATCACATTAATGCAAAGTGGCTGAAGACCTGAGAGCAGACAACAATAATCTTATAGAATAGAAACCAGTCAACATCACAGTAGCAGACCATATAAAAAAAGAATTAAAGTATCTACATGACATTAAACATAAAAATAACAGTAACAATGATAACCATATGAGCCCCCACATAGAAACATAAAAACACAAACATGATAAAAAGCAACGACTAAAAAAAGAAACAATAAAAATGAGGTTCATAAATAATAATTTATATCAAAATAATTCCTATTTATTTTCGAAATGATTGCTACTGTAGCAGATCTTTATATATTAAGCAGATATCTTCTGTGCATTTTTTGTCAAGATGACTAGTAAAATGAGAAGAAGTGATAAAAAATAAACCTGATTTCAGTTAAAATTTCTAGCAAATAATCCATTAACTATGGGCTGAAATATCCTGCAAATTTTTCACTGAATTCAGCTCAATAGTTTAATGACAAGGGCATCTCTCTCTTCAGCCTATCATTTGGACTAACTACAAGGCAATGGATGCCACACTACAAAATCACCAATATTTACAGTTTAAAAGCCAGAATATCCCTGCCATATTATCTCATTGTTTTGCTGATGATTTCACTTATCTCTGTTGGTCCTGGCTATGAAATTTGGATTTGGCATTGTTTAAAGCAAATGTGATGGCTGGAAATATGTAGTGCTATTTTCATTCAAAATAACATTATTCAATGTTGTACAATGCCTTATTCAGTGTAGCTCAAATCCATAAAGAAACAGAGAAAATAGAGAAGCTATGGACATTGCTGAATTTTGAGGAAGAAGGAGTACATTGGAATTGTGCATTCTACTTTCTATACTGTTCAAACAGAACTTTTAATTACTGTGATTGGGCCCAAAATGATCACCACGAGCACTCTAGATATTTCCAAAAACAAAGAACAAAAAGTTTGGGCTACTTATTTTCCTATCTGCTTGCGGTTAACTCATAAAATTTTGTTAGGTATCTTGTCATCAAATTATTTGTTTGAGAAACTTGACACTATTTTTGTCAAAAACAAAACAAAGCAGGCCCTTAGCCAAACAACAAGACAGAGGGTTCATAACAGATATGGCTCCTTTCTAGATGTTCATTTTTCCTACCTTTCAGAGGCTAGGAATCCTTAACACTCTGTCTCTGCTGATCCAAAGCAAGTAGATAGATTCTACTTGAAGTAGATTGTTTTGAAATATCTAGGACCCAAGCCATTTAGGGCTTTGTAGGCAATAATCAGCAACTTGATTTCCACTGAAAAGCAAATATATAGCCAGCGCAATTCACACAAAAAGGTATCACATGGTTATAATGACTTACCCCTATCAGCAAAAAGGCAGCTATATTCTGTATCAGATGTAGTTTATCAGAGATTTTCAGGTCTTGTCATGTAGTCTGAGTCACACTAATTCAAGCAGAAGCTTCCTTTTCCAGGAACAACTGCATTTGGAACACAAGTCAAAGCTGACTAGTGCTTTCATATGTGCTACAAAATGATCCTTGAGCCCAATCTGAATGTTTAGAATGCAAATATAATCCTTCAGAAAGATTGATATCTAGAGTCCATTGTGGAATTGTTCTGAAATTGGATGATTTCTAGATGAATAGCCGTTCCATCTTTTTAAAGTTGAATTTAACCTCCATCCATCTATCCATCCATCTATCTATCTATCTATCTATCTATCTATCTATCTATCTATCTATCTATC
>BLBF01000039.1:2535743-2559173 GCA_015471245.1 Laticauda colubrina
TTGGACACCCCTGGCATAGACTCAGGAAGGAGTCAGTCTAAGTTTCTTATACTATTTTTTTTTCAGGACTTTAGAAATACTTCTGTCCCTTTTCTTCATAACTGTTTCTGAATATATGTTTCAAGGCCTAGCTATAGATGGTCAGCCATATATAGGATAGTGAAAAAATATTTCTCTCTCTATTTTGCTCATCATTATTGGAACTGAGTGGTTTGGTACACAGGAAGCTTCAGAGAAAAAAGTCAGAGTGGAGATCAAAACTTTTGCTTTAAAAAGAATGTAGCTTTCAAAGCGAAAGTTCACTAATTAGTGACAAATTGTTCTTTAAAATGTTGTAATCCTGCTTTATATATGCCTTTAAACAAGCTTTATTAGAACAATTATTTCACACATAAAACTTCTGTATGGTGCAGATAATGGTTAGTCCAATAATAAAAGCCTGTAAGACTTCATAATAACTTTCGACCAATAGCAGATTCATACCAAACACACACACACACACACACACACACACACACACACAGACAGCGACAGCGACAGAGACAGAGACAGAGACAGAGACAGAGACAGAGACAGGCAGGCAGGCAGACAGACACATGCACACACATTGGTTTTCTAGTTGCATAAAAAGATTAGTTTGGCATCGGCCAACTATTTTCTATAAGAATTTGTCCATACTTTATGTTATCCAGAATTCTGCTTAAAATAAAGACTGAATTTCTCTGCAGTGAAATCAGATAAAATAATTTGGATAAATGACTATCCAAATTCCAATGATAATAGAACTCTTGTCTCCTGCGATGGAATTCCATTATAGAGTTCCACAAAATTCTGTGCTACTGAGTTCGTGTTATTCCTGTAGAGGTAACAGGAAGGGAGACATGCTCAGAAGATATTTTATTACTATATGGATATGCTGTTGGATTATTAATTGTGATCAGGGTAACTGAAGACATTTTGTATGCATACTTCGCAACTTCTGTTCTCACATTGGGATTGGTTTAATTGGTTCTCACATTGGTCTTGCTTGACTTAGATTGTGGGTTTTTTTAAACAACTTTTATAAAACAACCTGAACAATTTCATTAACAGATAATTAAAGTCCACAGAAAGGATACATAAGGGAATCATCTGTTACTGAAATAGCAGAAAATTAAAAGACTTTATGAAAAAGGTGGTCTTGTCAAAGAAACAGGAAAAAAATGCTAGAAATGCTGATCAAAGCAACTATGTCACAGCAAATAACTTTTTAAAGACAACAATAGCATTCAATTTTGCAATAGAAATGCCTGGGCAAGAAAAGGATATGCCTTTCCTTAGCTATATGTTTCTAGTACATCATTTCTTATTGAATTTATTTATTTATTTTATTTATTTGTCAAGCAAGTATTAGATAACAGGTACAAGTAAAAACATGGTTATGAATCCACACAATAGATTCAAATAAAAAGAAAAATTAGGACAGGGACAGTAGGAATGTTGGTGCGCTTATGCACACCCCCACAGACCTCTTATGGAAGGGGTGAGATCAATAGTAGAAAGTCTAAGGTTAAAGTTTTTGGGGTTTGGGGAAGAAACCACAGAGTCAGGTAGCGTATTCCAGACATTGACCACTCTGTTGCTGAAGTTGTATTTCCTGTAATCAAGTTTGATGTGGTTTACCGTGACTTTGTATCTATTGTATGCTTTTGCATTGTTGTGGTTGAAGCTGAAGTATTCACTGACAGATAAGACATTGCAAGAGATCATTTTATGTACCACACTTAAGTTGGACCGAAAGCGGTGTAGTTCTAGATTGTCTAGATCTAAAATTTCAAGTCTAATGGCATAAGGTATTCTGCTACAAGTGGAGGAGTGGAGCACTCTTTTTGTGAAATATTTCTGGACTTTCTTGATTGTATTAATATCTGATATGTAGTGTGGGTTCCAGACTGATGAGCTGTATTCAAGAATTGGTCTAGCAAATGTTTCATATGCTCTAGTTAGTGCAATATTACTGGAGAAAAAGCTATGCAGAATTAGGTTAACAACTCTTAATGCCTTTTTGGCTATGTAGTTACAGTGGGCTCTAGCACTTAGATAATTAGAGAGGAGTACACCAAGGTACAATGCACCAATGATATGTTTTACTATAATGATATGTTTTACTATAATGCTTCTTAGCACAGAGGTAAGCTAATGAACTTTTGAATATTCACTATTTTGAATATTTTGACTGTTCACTTTCTGTTAACCATAGACCAGGAAGTCTATGACAAACCAAATAAAATAAAAAAGTTGAAAAACGTCATAGAAGAAAATAACTGTAAACCACTTGTGCAGCATTTTTTTTAATAAAACCTGTGTCTATCTGTGAAATCAAAAGGGATTGGGTGATCTCGACTCACTCTCCTACCCACTCCAAAAACAATAGCAATAGGTGGTGTTGTATATGGAAATTAGAAGACTCCAAATAACTTAAACTGATTGGCCGAACAGGCCGCTCTTGGATTGATCAATCAAGCACCATTTTAATTGGCCCATCTGACGGTGGGAATTCTTAAAGAGCTGTCATTGTCTGTAAGCCGTGAGCAGCCGCTATAAGAAGGGCTGTCGCGGCTTCAGCAAATGTTCTGCTACAAGTCACTATACTGTTAAATAAAGAGCTGTTTGTTGGAATACCAGTCTCGCGTACCTTATTATCCAAATGGAACACTGGTGACGAGGGTGGAATCGTCCTAGAAGAGTGAGACCGAAGCACGCGGCAACCAGAACCCAGCAACCAAGATGGCTGGTAACAATGCGCCACCTGCACTGTTCAACCCAGCCGAAGAAGATTGGGAGTCATACATTGACTGCTTTTTGATGTTCTTAGAAAGCAACGAGCTACAAGAAATAACCGAACAGAGGAAGAGAGCTGTATTCCTCATGCATTGTGGCCCTGCCGTTTTCAAAATGGCCAAGGCGTTAACCAAACTGTGGGACGTAAAACAGATGGCATGGCCAGAATTAAACCGAATGCTACATTACATGCCTGTGGTCTCCAATCTGATCAAAAGGCACAAATTTTATAAACGAGACCAACAAGAAGACAAGAGCATCGGAGATTTCATAGCAGCCCTAAGAAATATCGAAGGAGCCTGCGAATTTCAGAACATGGACGAAGCCATGAGAGACCGCGTGGTCCTGGGATTGAAGGACGCTATGCTCCAAAGCAAGCTGCCAAACAGACTGAATATCACAGTGGCTAAGGCCATCACAGAAGCCATGGCTGCCAAAACAGCCAAGAAATCCGCAGCCACCATGCGCCAGATGAACTCAACAAATCCAGAACCACCGAACCAACCATGAGAAAAGAAGGTGGAAGGAAACCAAACACAGGCCACAGCAACTGCCCACCATGAAGACCTCAATTCCCCGAGTGACACCGATGATGACAACGAAGACATACATAGGCTTCAGTTGGAAAGAAAATGGTGGGAAAAAGAGGAAGGAGTTGAGAATTCCAGTGTGCTGAGTGCAGAGGGGATCACTTGTGCTCCAAATGCAGATTCCTAGATGCCATTTGCAGATTTTGTGAGAAACAGGGGCACATTGCAAGAGTCTGCTGGAACAAAAAGATCTATAGCCCAAAAAGACGTGGCAGCACCTTCCCCTCCCCCCAGAAACAGAGAGAGACAAGCCGGAAGCTGATGGAGCCTAGAGAACAGAAACTGGCGAATGAACAACAGAGAAGAAACACATCAAACAATAATCATCAGAAATGCCAGGGCAGCAAACACAAAAAAGGTCCGAATAAATGTGAAAATCGAAGGAAAGCCCTGTGAGATGGAAGTAGACTCCAGATCATACCTGTCAATGGTATCATGGAACACTATCAGAAACCTGATACCAGATATCAAGCAAAGAGAACTGGAACAGCAAAAGCTAAGACTTAAAGATTACCAAGGAAACCGAATCCCGGTAGTGGAGCTTGGACATTTCCTAATATAATTCAAAAAACCATGCTGAAGTACTTCCTCTGACAATCATCAACCATGATTGCCCTAGCCTGCTGGGAATCGAATGGTTCACGCCCCTGGGAATCGGAATGACCGGGATCAACAGCGTCGCTGAGACCAATTGGGAGGAGAGCCTGCTGGAAAAGTTCCAGGATGAATTTGACGAGACCCTTGGCAAGTACAAGGGGACCCCAATAACATTCAGCCTAGACCTAAGATAGCTCCCATCAGGCTCAAAGCCAGATGCGTTCCCTTTGCCTTAAAACCGAAAATAGATGAGCAACTTAACAAACTCATCGCACAAAGGATATTAGAGCCAATCAACCATGCCAGGTGGGAAACTCCCAGTGTGACTCCTGTCAAACCACATGGGTCAATGCGCATCTGTGGTGATGAAAGGCCACCCTAAATCATGCACTCCAGCAAATCGCATACCCTGTTCTGGTAGTTCAACACCTGTTACATTCATTAGGAGGAGGAAAATTTTTCGCAAAGCTTGATCTCGTGCAAGCATATCAACAGCTGCCAGATGACCCCAAAACTGCAGAGGCACAGACTATAGTCATGCACAGAGGGGCATTCAAATGTAACAGACTTCAATTTGGTGTTAGTACTGCCCCAGGCATTTTCCAAAGCCTCATGGAGCGCCTTCTAAATGGAATAAAAGAAGTCGTTCCCTATTTTGATGATGTATTAGTATCAGCAAAAAATAAACATCAACTAGAAAGTAGACTGAGAGCAGTCTTGCAGATTCAGGGAAGCAGGGCTTTAGGTCAAAAGAGAAAAATGTAAACTAGCCACCAATCAAGTCGAATTCTTAGGCTACCTTATAGATGAGCAAAGGATACACCCCACTGAAAAGAAAATAAAGGCGATTAAAGACGCACCCAGGCCTAAGAATAAAGCAGACTTACAAGCGTTCTTAGGTCTCATTAACTTCTACAATGTCTTCCTACCCCAAAAAGCAACCATAGCAGAGCCATTACATTGACTATTAGATAAAAAAACTGTCTGAAATTGGGGCCACCGAGAACAAGCAGCATTCCAAAACATTAAGGACTTATTAACATCCAACACTATTTTAATACAATACAGCAACTCCCTGCCACTGACGGTCACCTGTGATGCATCACCTTTTGGAATCGGCACCATACTGAGCTACAAGCTACCAGACGGCAGAGAAGCACCAATCACCTTCTATTCCAAAACACTGTCAAATATGAAAGGAACTACAGCCAACTTGACTGAGAAGCCCTCGCAATCACAGCAGGCGTCAAGAGATTCCATGAATACCTATATGGTAGGACATTTTTGATTATCACAGACCACAATCCCCTGCTAGGGATCCTGGCAGGCAACAAACCAACCCCGAACATCCAATTGCCAAGAATGACGAGGTGGTCAGAATTCTTCGCTGCATACAATTACACGCTCATCCATCGCCCAGGAAAGACCATCACCCATGTGGATGCCTTGAGCCATTCCCTGCTGCCCGACAAGGAAGGTGACCCAACTCCCACCATCTCCACTCTTCAGCTCGAGACATGGCTGAATCTGCCACTAACCGCAGCAGATGTCACTAAAGCTACCATGAAAGACCCACTGACAGCTCGAATTCTGCATTGGGTAGGTAAGGGCTGGCCGGATGAGGATAGAGGAGAGACTTTTAAACCTTTTTGCAACTGGCAGACTGAACTGTCCATTGAAAAGGGCTGTATACTGTGGGGAGACAGGGTTGTAATTCCAAAAAAGTTGCAGGAAGAAGTGTTGTGCATGTTGCACAAGGGACACCTGGACATAGTAAAAATGAAAGCCCTGGCCAGGAACTACATCTGGTGGTCAGGGCTGGACAAAGATATTGAAAAATGGGTGGCAACATGCCATGACTGCCAAAAATCAAGGCCTACCCCCTCTCTTGCACCAGTCCTGGAATAGGAAACTCCCAGAGGCCCATGGTCAAGACTGCATATTGACTTTGCTGGGCCAACGAAAGGGAACACATATTTTATCATTGTTGATGCTTATTCGAACTGGTTAGAGGTTATTCTTATGGCATCCACTACTACTGAAGCAGTCATAAAACAATTGAACAGACTTTTTGCTACACATGGACTGCCAGATGTAGTAGTATCTGACAATGGCCCCCAGTTTACTGCTTTAGCCTTTGAGCAATACGTGGCTGTGCAGGGCATCTGACATGCCCTGACAGCGCTGGCTCATCCGGCTTCGAATGGACGAGCTGAACACATGATTCGTTATACTAAAGAGGTCCCAGACAAAGTGAACACGGGGGACGTCCAAGATAGACTTAACAAACTGTTAACAATTCAGCATATCACCCCTAGCACAACCACTAACAAAAGCCCAGCTGAACTCCTCATGGGTAGAAAATTGCATTCCTTCCTAGATAGACTACACTCCACTTATACCTGGGGAAAAAAACCTGACTCCTCAAGTAAATATCGCTCCTT
Organism: Laticauda colubrina; assembly: GCA_015471245.1. NCBI lineage: Eukaryota > Metazoa > Chordata > Lepidosauria > Squamata > Elapidae > Laticauda > Laticauda colubrina. The sequence continues at coordinate 2,542,195 of BLBF01000039.1, forward strand.
TGCTATTGGCGACTTAGTTTATGCAAAAAATCTTACCGGGGACCCATTATGGCTTCCAGCCACAGTTACTCAAATCATAAGGCCCCAGTCATACCGACTCGCACTGAACGATGGCAGAACATGGAAGCGGCACATTGACCAGCTTTGCTCTAGGACATTGGAACACAATGCCACAGCATTGCCGCAAACCCCAATAAACAATCCAAAAACAACCGAGGGGGGGGAAAACACAAAATAATACAAAAGGGAGAGACGAACCACTAATAACATGACAAAAGATGCAACACAAACCCGAATTAGAAGCTCAGATAAAACAAAAAGAGCACTTACCTCCAGAGAAGAGAACCAGTAGCAGGCGAGGCCTTCCTGGAAGGAGACAGCCAGGCCAGCTTGACCAACCCAGACAAACCAGGAGGGAGCGGCAGAGCCACCTCAACCAGCCCGAGAAACCCAAGCGGGAGTGGTAAGGTTGACTCACCCTTCCAGGAGGTTCCATGGAGAAGACGCAGAGAAAAGGCAATCCTGTCCGAACCAATGGAAGACCACGCTGAGACTGAGCTGCGCAGGTCAAGTAGGACCCACAAAAGCCCCACCTATCTGCATGACTATGTTACACACGTTGGACGAAACTAAGGGGGGAGAGGTATTGTATATGGAAATTAGAAGACTCCAAATAACTTAAACTGATTGGCCGAACAGGCCGCTCTTGGATTGGTCAATCAAGCACCATTTTAATTGGCCTGCCTGACGGCGGGAATTCTTAAAAAGCTGTCATTGGCTGCAAGCCACGAGCAGCCGCTATAAGAAGGGCTGCCGCGGCTTCAGCAAATGTTCTGTTACAAGTCACTATACTGTTAAATAAGAGCTGTTTCTTGGAATACCAGTCTCGCGTACCTTATTATCCAAACGGAACAGGTGGCTTTGAAAATTCTCAAGATTTAGATTCACTTTGGAATTTTAAGGGTTTTATATTCATTATGTCAATTCTAATGCTGACCTGACTGAAGTCATCTTGGAGCTTCAGTGTGGCCACATTAGAGATAGCTGGAGTTTTGTAGCCAAAATAAAATACTTTCTCTTGGGAATCATGGACATTCTCACACCTGGCCAGAGGAAGGAGTGATGTTGCTAGGCAACCAGACAGTGCTTTGAATGGATCATGTGACTTCATTGTTTGGGGTTTGAGGGAAAACTTTTACTTTTAATGAGGTGAAAACCATGGGAATCTTCAGAATTGCTTTTCACCAGATCTGAGCCAATATGATATATCCAGTAAAGCTATTCTTTGAGGAATTTACCTGCCTTGGAGTTTTTCTTGCTATGGGTCCGTTACTTGGAACCTTGACACATTATTATTAGTCAGACTATCTCAGTACCAGGCAGATTCAAGGAAATGTGTCTTCTTCATCTATTCCTGTTGTCTGAGATATGGTCACGCTCAACCTTACTGGTCTTTCAAGAAACTATGGACACCTGGCTATTTTTACAGGCATGAGACCAAGCAGTTAATTTGCGAGTGCAGATTTGGATGTATTGCTGAATTGACTGAAGTGGAAATGGCCTTGAGGGACAAGGAGAAGAGCTGCTACCAAGATAACAGAGAGATAAGAGAGGACTGGATAGGAGCAGGAGTATAACCTGAGTTTGAGACAAGATCCTCCCAATTTCTTGAGAAAATAAAGAGACAGAGTCGAGAACTGCATTTATACTTTATATTTTCTGTAATTGTAACTCTACAATAAACATACTAATCACCTACATGACATTGTATTGCTGATGAACTTTGTCTGAAGTAGTTTGTAGGGTTGACAGTGTTGAGATGTTTTGTGTTTTTAAGGAGAGGGCCTCAGTTCAGGTTTTTCTTTGGTTTTTTTTAATTGTTGCTGATGTTTTATATGAAATGTTTTCCATCCAGAATTTTATCAGATTGATCAGCAATTTTACAAATTTGATTAATAAATGGACAAATCAATAAATAATAAAATGTTTCTCTTCACACAGATGTATATTTAATTTCATTTTTCATACCAGTGCTCAGCTAGCCACTTCATTACATTTTACCCTTCTGAACAATGTCATATCATTACCTAAGTTAGACAATGTGTTGCTTACTTCAGACCTAAAAAAGCAGATCTGGCCCTCCATTTTGCTTCCTCAATTGCAAAATGTTTGCCTATCTCCCTGCCTGTTTGCTTACTTAACTGCTTGCCTGCATGTCAGTCAGCTATAAACAATTAGGTTCTTACCCATACTTACATAAAATTACTTGGCAATACTTTTCAAAAATACAGTCATAATATAATGCAAAAGCTAACATAATTAACTTTTGGACAACCATGAGAATAAATGATCTTTAAACTAAGAAAAATAAACAAAAGACCCATCCCACTAATTGGTTCTTTCATCATAGATTTGTACTTAAAAAAAAAAAAAAGACAGAGATTACTAAACATAGGTACAAAGATTGTTCCTGGTGTGGATTTCAAAGCTTAAGTTGCTCTTATTTTAGCCTTGAAATGTATTAGAACTACATCTTTAGGAACATAGTGGAAGCAATATTGCTGCCTTGCTTGGTCCCTTCAGAGAAGCCTGCAGTCGTGGGGGTGGTTAAGAGTCCTGAAAGCCCCCTCTGTCCCTTTTAATTAACTGTTAATGTTGAATTTTAACCATCCTTGCCTCTTTTTAAATTTTATATGCTGTTTTTAATGTTTTAATATTTTATTTTCACATCATCCAGAGCTCTCCATGAAGAAGATGGATGCTTAAAACTTTGATCAATAAAATAAAACAAAAGTAAATATTAATAATCTGATATACATTTGATATACAATCCTCTTGTTAAAAGATGATGGAACAGCTTTGATACTTGGCAATCAGAGCTACTACCATTGCTAATTAACAATCACTACTAAATTGTGTCTCATAGATGCCACTTGATTGGACACATGTTAATATATAGATTTACACTGAGACACAGAGTACAAACAGAGAAAGTTCAGCCAGAAGTAAAGCCTCATTATTATTATGCTGAAAAGCTTCACTATAAAATACAGTGATTCTATGAAAATATTTATTGCTCCTTCTACACAAATCACTGTGAAGAGTAGAGACAGTAATTGGAATAGCATATTCTGACCTTTCCATGGCTTCCTTCATTAAACGATTTAGAGATGCAGGAAGTCAAGTTCTTCGGCAAGTCAGCATGATGACAGTGGTAGAACCAATTATTTTTCATCACCCTCGGCTCATTTGTCTGTTATGATATGCCAGCTACCTACTTTAAGATACTTAGACCAATGCTATTTTGGCTTAAAATAGGTATTGTCTTTTATTCAGGAATTCCCCGCTGCCTTCCTGAAACAAAATTTTGGGTGGAACTAAAGCTGATTCTCCAGTTTGTTTGTTATGTACTTTCAGTGTAGTCTTGATTCCTTAAGACTACATGGCCATGGCTACCCAATTTACTTGGCAACATTTATTTGACTTTTCCTTCTTATTAGGACTGAGAGGCAGGGACTGGACCAAAGTTATCCACCTGTTGTTGTTGTTTTAATCAAAAAGGCAGAACCAATCTCCCACTTTTGCACATATTTAAAAAGATGTTATTCTCTCCCAACTGATAATTTTATTTGATGACCACCAGTACAGAGGTGGTATTCAGCAGGTTCTGACCACTTCTGGAGAACCAGTAGTGGAAATTTTGAGTAGTTCAGAGAACTCGCAAATACCACCTCTGACTGGAGATTTTACAGTATCCTTCCCCTGCCATGCCCACCAAGCCATGCCCTCAGAACTGGTAGTAAAAAAAAAATTGAATCCCACCACTGCATCCCATGTACTTTCAAAACAGCAATTATCCAAACATTTTGGATTTCAAATATTTATCAATAATTGAAGAAAAGTGTTGCTTCATATTCAGGAATCAAGAGGACCCTTGAGATATCAAGTTGTACTCTGATTTTTCAAGGGATAAGAATAAATGAAGAACTTAGACCGGGACCAGCAATTCTGAGGCCATAACTAGCTATATATTTCACATTCATAAATCAAGATGACAAATTTATTTTGTATAGACTCATTATTCAACTCCCAAGTTGCTAATTTTTACTTTCAGAAAAGAAGAAAATAATTAACTAAGAACACTATAATACCTCACTCTAATAAACTATTTTAATATGAATCTAAATAAATTAACCATAATTAGAAATGATGAAATCTCAGCATGTGCCCATTTCAGTAGCTCAGTCTTTGCTTTCTGAGTTAAAGTAGTATTAAAAAATCAAAACTTTTTTCATATATTTCTGAAATAGATTCCAGGATTTGCATTCAGGGGCACTTTAGAAATCTGTTTTCAAGAAACACAGATGAACTAGAAAAAATGTACAACTCTATAAGAATTAGTGCAGATGTTTATTCTAGCTCTTTTCCACATGATGTCTGCCAGGACTCACTGAATAAATGGGGCATAGTATCCTCCCTTCAGTGTGACTGCAGGATCCCATCATCACATCATGACTAGCTATAAGCTGAAGCCACATATTGGTCCTATATCTGATTCCCTTCCCCCAAAGAAACGATGCTATGTTTCAATGGCTGGCTGGCCTAGACATTGATATTTGAATATAGACCTTTTTACCATGTGTGTGTGTGTGTGTGTGTGTGTGTGTATCTGTGTGTTTCACAAGTCCATATATGATATATTATATGCTAAATAACTAAATAAATCCACCAAACACACATATATTTGCATCAGCAAAGCCTACCGGATAAGAGCAAGCTTTACAAGTAATCCAGATTTCACTGTACATGAGCTTTCTGAGAATTTATTCAGTATAATCTAGCATGAACTATTCTAAACTCTGAATTTAAGTTTATCTAAAGAGCTACAAAATTGCACTGATCATACCTTGAAAGAAAGAGCTCTCTTTAAAAGGCTTTATTTTCCCAATATTATTTATCCCAGATTCTTCCACTAGACAAGGTTGCAAAGTAGCATTTTTCTGCTCACAGTAGATTTAATTCAACTTCCTTTATCCCAATAACTGTGCTATGATTTTTTTAAAAAAGGTTCTATGCTGTTGCCTGATTTCCATTTACTGCTAACTCTGCTGCTTTCCTCTCTCCTCTTTGGCAGAAAGATTGTAAATTATGGAATCTTAATAGTTGTCAACTCTTTGAAGTAGACCAGACTTGTAAACCAAAGTTATGAATACTAAAACTATTTTATTATTGGTTCAGTAATAGAACCCTGTAAATCCAACAGTGCCTCCCCAACTCCTCACCTTTATATACAGGAAAACTAGGGAGATCTCAGAATCTAAGAAATCTGAGAAAAGATCATCTGAGATTTTCTCAAATTACATTTCTGCTTTGGACTCAGTTTTCAATGTTTGACTGTTGTCTTCATTCCAGTCTTTCCTGCTGTTCATCAAGATTATTCTCACAGTCCATTGCAATATGATATATTTTCTTGTATATAAATCAACTTCATTATTTCAATATGAGAACAGATATACTTCCAGGAGAACTGCATATTCCAGAGCGATAAGTCTATTTTATCAACATTTATCAACTACCACCAACCAAAAACCATCCATAAGAGAAACCCAACTATATGAATTCCTGATGGAACTTTTCTTAGATAAACTAAACAGATTAAGTAAGTAATTTTACATGAGTAAATTAAACAAAACTCAGAGCAACTGATAGATGCCAAAAAGAAAAACCTTCCAAAGAAATTGTATTCAGTACTTGATCAAGGTCAACTTAGAGAAAAAGGAGATAGTTAACAAATGGGCTACAAAATTATAATGTAGAATAGAAAGAACAAAAAAAGATTTGACAATTTAATTCTAAAGGACTGGAACTCTTTAATCATCTTGGTATTCTAAGTAATTATTCAAATAACTGGTCATAAGAGTAGTCATTTCAAAATGACTATGGTCTACTGGGTGTTTCTAGAATTAAGAAAACAAAATTTCTGCCTTTCACCATCATTCTTTAACCAGTTGTCTATACTCTGTGAGATAATCTATAAATTGTATAGTGTACTGGAATGGGAAGATAAAACAGGCAGCTTAATTCAGACTTATGAAGTTGTCAGTTTACTTCCACAGCAAACTATATTTAAAAAGTCTATTTAAAATGGGGTTCTCAGTACTAAAAAACTGTAAAATATATTAGACAACACACTGAAAGAAAGAAAGATTAAAAACTCTCCATGCCTTTGTACAGTTAATTTGTCATCAAGGTAAAGCACCAATAACAATGTTATATAATACTACCAAAAACTTTCAAATGCATCAGTATTTTAATATTTAGAAATGTATTTCCTTCTACATTTTAAAAATTATTGCAGCAAAGGCATCATTTCCCCACTGAAATTATTTCATTCAGTCTCAGATATTAAACACAAATAGTATTAAGGAGAGAGGATAATTCTGAGTGGAAATTTTCAAGGTTGTGAAGGCGCTGTTTTTGGAGTGGGGGGCTGGCACCATAATACAAATTATTGTTCTGTGTGAAGGCTAAAATTGGTGACTCTGTCATTGGAAATACTGTAGACAATCTGAAATTTTCAGACCCATAGAAGTTTTTGTTTTGAGTAGAAGGCAAAGTAATGCCTTTTAATCTCCCCAAATGTAAAATAATCTTTGGAGAATTAAGAAATAAACTAAACTTGTACTTTTCGTAAGTTTTACTCATTCTACCCCTTTAAAGGAGGTGAAACAGGCAAGAAGACTGTGGTTTTTGCAATTTGTTTCAGTGGTGGTCATAAAAGAAATTGATATCTTCCTCTGCATTATAAAGAGGCATGCAAGTGTAATGGGTAGTATAGAAATTTAATGAATGAATAAATAAATAATAAAGTAAAATGTTTTTCTCTCATTGTGTGGACTTTCTGCTCTCCTTTGTCATATCTCTGAGATATATTGAAAAATCTAGATAAAGATGCAGTGTGATATCAGTCCTTGTTCCCAGATTTACATTTTGAAGGTGATGAATCTGCTTTGCAATGTGCAAGTATTTCAGTAGATTTTGCTCAGCCTTACACCTCTCCTGCTGTTTTCTTCCACAGTAAAAAAAAGAAAATTTCATTCAAATGGTAAACATAATTACACATTGGTATTTTTCATGTTACTCTTTTAAAAGACTAAAAAAGAAAAATTGATATATTTTTCATGTAATCCTATTTCCATTTTTTCTCTCTCTATCCAGTTCCAAAGTTGGATATTTTAGTTTCCATCCCCATGGTTAAACAAGTATTTTACACTCCTGAAATTATTTAAGGGTGTCAAAATTCTTGTGATCTATTCTTATAAATGTATAATGACTAGGGTATGGCACAAAGGCAACACAGTCAGATAATCAGTAGGAGTTCCTTTATTAGCTCCAACTTTGCCCCCAATGTCCTGGTTACCTTCTGGGCTGGAGAAAAACTCTCCCAGGAACAGCCTTTGGCTGCAAGTCCAAAATGGTCAACAAAAACTGTAACTATAAGTCCAATCAAGGCAAGATGAGGTAATTAATCCGGCAGAGCAAGAAAAAGAATCCCAGACATGAAGGAACCCAGTTGGGAGGATGCTAGGAATTCAGATAACCAAAGTCAATACAAGATAAACTCACTTTTGTTCCAGCAGGTGCCACATTCAGCTTGCATCTCTTTTAAATTCTCATTCCCAGTTGTGGCTAATGAAGGGAATCAAGATCTTTTTCTCCCCCGTAAGCCACACAACCCACGTTACCCTCTTTTCTGTTTCTCCCTGTGTGCCCTAGGATGAAGAGGGGGTGGGCTTGGGTCATCCTCTGAATTCCCTCTCCCTTGTTCTTCCTCCTTCCCTGCTCTGCCCACGTGGACTTTGCCCTTCCTCAGTTTCCTCCACAGCCAATGAAGCCACATTTCCACTCCCTGTCAGCTGTTTGTCTTCCTCCTCAGATTCAGACTCTGAAAGGACATGACACAATGAGAAATGAACTCCAAAGAATAAAATTAAGATGGTAAAGTAATTTCATGCAGACTTCCTTTCAGATTCTATTTGCTTGTCTTTCCTCAGTCTTCCTACCTGGAATTTGATTGTACCGAATTTCAACCAAAAGTAACACAGAATTTGAATAAAGATTTTTCATCTTCAATTTATAATGTAGCTCAATATATTCACCCGTGCTCCAATTTTATTCAGAGTTCTTTGTAAATGTTACTCTACTTTTAAGCAAAACATCATGCCTATTATAAGAATTGTACTTCTATATTCACCTTCACAAAGGAATTGCAAATATGTTAACAAAAAAAACTCTGCACAGCAAGAAAGCGACAAAAATATCAATATTCTGGAAGAAACTTCAATAAAATATATTACAATGCTCCACTTATACCTTTTTTGACACATATGAATGTCTATAATAGAATAGTGAGCTTGCACAACATTTTTTTTCCTTTTTTCTCCCCTGGATTTTAGATGAATCACACTTTATCAGGGTAATGATTGACAAGTTTCCATTCAAATGTTAATGCACTATATTGCAGCTGATGACAGAGAAACAAGAAGGAAAGAGAAACGATGCCACTGAGTACTCTTTCCTCTGAAATTGCTTCAGTATTCTGATAGGATAGAATGAGAATGAAAGATCATTATACTCAATACCCGCAGTATTTCTTTTCTTTCTTGATGAAGTGTTATAGAAAATCTTAAGCTTTCAAAGGCTGTATTAGCATTAAAGCCACCTTTTGAGAAGCCAGAGTCAATTCCAGAAAACAGATAAATTAATTTTAAAAAATCTCAAAAAAAAAAAAGAGGACACAGAGAGAAGTTGGATGGGGATGTGTGTCTCTTGCCCTTTATGTATTATGTGTTGATGTAATTAATATAAACAATTGCATTAATTTATTCTATTAAAAAAGAAATAACTTAGAAGTTATTTTTTCTAAAACTGCAAAAAATAGATTTTATTATGAAATGAATATTTGTGAACATTTTAACCAAACTGAATGGAGCTGATAGACTTAAAATATTACACAAACTGTAGCACAATTTTGGAACAGTTCCAAAACACTGCTGATGCTATTGAAACTCTTAGCTTTTAGCTGTTTCCACTAATCCTTAACTAAATTACTGATTATATCCTAAAGTGGTGACTTCAATCCAAAGTTAACTGTAAGTTGCACAATAGTTAAGTTATGACAGTATTTCCAAACCTTACATTATCACAATCAGGAAGTTTATTCCATGTCAACATTTGAGTATTTTTTAATTAACTTGACAATCTGACATATTTCTGTATACATTTGTTCAACAATGTGTAGAAAGCATTTGTCTGGGAAATTGTAGTATATCATCAACAGCATATAATTTTAATTTTTGCTTGATAATTTGATTCCTGAAAAGTGCAGGAATATCAGAAAAGCTAAGTAGGATTTTCAATCAACATAATGTCCATATATATTTTAAACCCCAAAATACATTAAGGCAGAAGCTTGTCCATACTAAGGATAAAAAACCAAGATACAAATTGAGCAATGTGGTATATGCAGTACAATGCAGTAAGACATACTGTACTATACAGATCTATACATTGGAGAAACAAAACAACCACTTCACAAATGCACAACATAGGAGAATGAACCCATTAGGACAAGATTCAGCAATCCATCTGTATTTGAAAGAAGAAAACCAATCTTGAAGACAGCAAAGTCCATTTTCTGGACAGAGAGAACTGCTGGTTTGAAAGAGGGGTCAAAAAGGCTATCTACATTAAGTTTGAAGAGCCCTCTCTCAATGGGGGGAGAGGGAATTTGATACCACCTATTTACAACACAGTCCTTTTAGCAGTTCCAAAAAATTCCAGATCCATTTGCACTATTCAGGTGATCCTGAGGGCAGAGAATAATTTCCAAGTGGTATCAACCACTCTCAGAAAGAATGCTAGTGACCAGATGGCTGCAAGTAATATAAGTCCTTCAATCTTTCACTATTTGGTCAGAACCGAAGAAGCTTCTTGGATGAGAAGTAGAACATCTTCAAGAAAAAATGTTCAGTTGCCTTTTTTGGGGGGGGAAAGCATCTTTGGGACTTCTGAAATATTTTCTTGATGCAATTTCACCACTGATGTTTAAAATTATTTATTTGTATTCCACCATTATTATTTTTACAAATAGCTCAAGGCAGCAAATTTATCCAACGCAGCTTTCTCCTATTTTCTCCTCAACAACCACTATGAGTGGGTCTAAAAAAAGAGTGACAAGAAAAGAGAACAAGAAATCCTTGCTTTACAAATGTCCAGACCAGACGGAAAGATGAATGGTACATATAGAAGTACCAAATTAGGCAACTGGGAAGATGTATATGAACAATAGTTTGATGGGAGAAGAAACAGATATAAAGATGTCGGGATGTCTGTCAAAGAATTATTTCAGGATAGGTGGATAAAACAAGCTGAGGATTCCCTGCAGATGGAACAATAAAGGAATATATGGCTCAAGGACTCTAATGTAGTTTTCCATGATGAGTGCAAACTGGCGCAACAAAATAGAAAGAGGCAAATAATCACTATGGTCAGTATAAACGTGTAGCAAAATTTCAAGATTGTGATAAAAATAGGAAGCTGACACATGCTGGATGCATGTGAAAAACTGTATCCTGAAGAACTGGGGAATCATACTTAAATTGATAAAAAGATCAGTATGTCAGATATGATTCTTATGGATACTTCTGAGCAAAGATTTTCCTATGAGTGTCCTACAGAGTGAGGACACAAAGGTAAGCTTGCCAATAATATTTTTAACTAAAGGCTAGGTCACACCGGCCAACGGATGCAAAACGTATGTAAAAAGGACAAAGCGGATGAGCAAACTTTCCATCCGTTGTTATCCACTCTCAAAAGTGCCCCAAATTTGCATAAACAGAGTGGACAACAATGGAAAGGAACGGATGTGGGGAGGATGTAGCGGGGATGTAAAGCGGATGTTCATAGGAAGCCTAGCAAATGAAAGTGGATGGAAGTGGATGGAAGCGGATGACACATCTGCAGGGCTTCTGGGGGAGAACAGCGAAGCGGACGCATAGCAGAAGGAACGGATGCGTAGCAGATGATGCGGATGCATCACGGACGTCTATAGGATGCATAGCAGATACCTAGCGGATGCAAAGTGTTCACTGCACATGCGGGGAGGATGAATTACGGAAGCTCCACAGAGATAAAAGGAGGCAGCTCGCAAGCAGGTCACCATTCAGAGGAAAGACCTGCTGCCAGAGACATCTTCAGAGAACACCATGGGGAAGAAGAGGAAGACTGTGCCTACTCCTGCCAGCCCTGGCAAGAAGGACAGAACCACCATCCCACCCCCTGGCACTGACTCTGAAGCTGCTGGTGCTGTTGCTGCTGCTGCTCCTGGTGCTCCTGGTGTTGCTGCTGCTGGTACTTCTCCTGCTGCTGGTGTTGCTGGTATTGCTGGTGCTGCTGCTGTTGCTTCTCCTGCTGCTGCTGCTGCTTCTCCTGCTGCTGCTGCTGTGGTGGACCAGCCTCAAGGCCCTCAAAGCCCTGATGCTGAAGGCCCTGAAGCGCCTGCCAGAGGGAGGAAGAGGCAAGGCAAAGAGAAAGGGGAGAGGAAACAGTACTCCATTTCCGAGGCTAAGGGAGAACGAGTACCTGTGGAAGAAGGGTCACAGGCTCTATCGCGACACCAAACAGAAGCAGGCAGCATGGAGACAGAAGGCGGAGAGCCTGGGCTACACTTCAGATGTCCTCCTGGGGTGGTGGAAGCATATGCACACCTGGTATGGCAAGCTGCACCTGAAGAGATCCTGGCAGGCCGCTGTCAAGCTAAATGACCAGGAGACCTATGTCATGGCCAGGTGCAGCTTCCTGGAGGGTGAGATCCGCCACCGAGGAGCAGCCCCTCTGTCAATCCTCTCCTTCAGACAGCCCACAGAAAGCCACTCCTCTTCCAGCCAGGAGACAGCTACAGTGTCCAGGCAGGTGTCATTGGAGGGCCCCATGACAGAGACCCCCCCCCCCACAGCTGCACCCCCCATGCCAGAGGATGTGGAGGATCCCCTGTCTCAGATGGAGTAAGAAGAAGCAGCCACCAGAGACCAACCCAGCCCCAGCCCCAGCTCCACCTCCACAGAAAGCAGGCAGAGAGGCAGACCGGAGGGACAGAACCACACTGTCCTCTTGGAAATCAGGGACACAATCAAAGCAAGCACAGATCTCCTCTTCCAGCTGGTCCACTTTGACATACCATCCTCCAACCGCAAGCCCTTCATCATGTATGTGGGCCAGACCCTCATGGACATGCCCGAGGCCCAGTACCAGGCGATGAAGGAGAGGATCACAGCTCTTCTGCACCACCCTCCAGGCCTAGCTGAACCTGCTGCTACCCACTCCAGGTCTTCTCCTCCACCCCAGGCGATGTCACAGCCCTTCCATGGGATTCAGCAGCCCCTCGCCTACCAAGCCTACTACTACCAGGACTTCCCACAGCAGGAGCAGCCCTTCCCAGTCCACACACAGGTTCCTCAGATGCCACAGATGCCTCAGCTGATCCAGCTGCAGACCAGACAGCCCCACTACACTCCTCCTTCCTCCACACCACAGCCAAGTCCTTCCTCAGAACATCTGCATCAGTGTTCGGCCTCACATCCCAGGTCCTTGATGAAGGGCCTCTCAACCTCACAGGACTGAGTCAGCTCTCTGAGAGCTTCCTGCACACACCATCTCCTGTTGTACTCTTGGGGCCAGGTACCCCAATGGCACCTCAGACCAGCACTCCAGCAGCAGCCACCTCTACAGTCCCTGGCCCCTTTCCATCTGAGACCATGGGCACGCCTCAGAGTGACTGAAAAGAGTGCCAGAGACAGAGTTGTTGCCTGCTCACCTTATCTTTGCTTAAAGGCACTTTACTTGGGGCATTTTGCTTTTTAATAAAGTCATACAGTTTGTTATTAATAAAGGTTATCTTTGTTTCACATACTTGGTTCATATTTTTAACTTAATAAAGTGTTGGGGAAAACTTTGAAAAAAGGGTTAAGCCTTTGCATGCTTGTGGGATGGGTAAGGATAGCTGTGGGATAGATAAACCTCCAGTGCAAGCATAGTGGGACTCTATGGTCCACCCTCCCAGCTGCCACACATATGGCCCTTTATTATCAATAACAATTTAATCATTGATCCACACATTTCAACATAAACAAAACTCTTTATTAATGCCCTATTCATTGTAAGGCCACTCAACATACATGGCACAATCTCATCAGTGTGATGAGACAGGCTGAAGGAAGCATCCATTAAGCATCTACCATCCTGTCTTGCCACTCCACTGCTCCAGCTGGGGAGTTGAACCAGTGTTTCAGGAGGTTGCGCTGCTTCTTCCCTCCACGTGAAGCTCTGTGGGGCCTTGCACATCCACAGTGTCTATCAGGTTTAGTCCTTGCCTCCATTCACCAGGCTCCATGTCCCCATTGCCTTGTTGGTGGTCCACAAGCCTTTCTGCAATACTGGGTAGCAGGTGCGCATGAGATTGTGCAGGATGCAGCAAGCTTCCATGATGCTCCTCACGGTCTGTGGGCAATGCTGCATGGTGGTGAGAAGTACCTGGAACCTCTTGGCCAGGATGCCAAAGGCGTTCTCCACCACCCGCCTTGCCCTGGACAGCCTGTAGTTGAAGATCCTGAGGTATCTGGAACTGTAAGGCTTCATGAGGTAGGTTCTGAGGGAGAAGGCATCATCACCCATGATGAAGTAGGGCACATCTTGTGTGTCATTGGGCAGGGGGTCTGGATCTGGGAAACCCATGATGAGGTTGCGTTCCAGCCCACCCTTGAGGTCACTGGCATTGTATATCTGGGCATCTGAAGCTGACCCGTTGCCTGAAGCATCAATGTACATGAACCTGTAGTCAGCATCAACCATGGCAAAGAGGATGATGCTGAAGAAGCCCTTGTAGTTGAAATAATTGGACCCCGAGTTGGGTGGAGCTTTGCAGGCCACGTGCTCCCCATCTATGGCTCCAACGGTGTGGGGAAAGTTCCACCTCTGATATCACTACTCTGCAACTTTCCTCCAGCCTTCTTCAATGGTGGGGCACTGGAGGAGCTCCTCCACGTATTCTTTGATGATGGCCTGCACCACTTCTCTGACCACAATGCTGATGGTATTGTATGGCACCCTCCAGGCATACTGCATGTTTCTGTATGTGGTCCCAGAGGCCAGCTGGCGCAGAGTCAATGCCACCTTCAGTCCAGAGTCCAGGCTGGGACAGAGGTTGGTGTTTGCCTTAGTAAACCTGGGTCTCAGACGCTCCACAACTTCTTCAAACATGGCTGGTGGCATCCTCATGAAGTGCTGGAATGCACAAGTGTCTTCATTCCTCAGCTCCACCATCAACTTGTCATGGAGTCCAAACTCCACTCTTCTCCCGATCCATCATCGGACCCAGACAGTTCTTGGATGTCTCCTTCTTCTCTTTGCAGTCTGAAGAGGGCTTCTGGTGTTGAATGATGGCGGCTACCAAAAGGAGTGTGCGATGATCCAGGGTGGACATCAATGGATAATGTGGAAGAGCAAGAGCAAGGCTGAAGAGGTCTGCACACCAGGGCTGCTGAACTGAAAGTGAGATTCAGGTGATTTCCTCCCCCTTTTTTAGGTAATGTCAGTTTTCTGCTAGGTGTCCTTCCACATACACTAGGCATCCTCTAGACATCCTAAATATCCGAGATACGTCCCATATATGAACATTTTGTCCGTTTTAATGCTTTCTATACGAGATGCATCCACTTTCATCCTTTCTATTTCCGTGCTACTAAAGCTGTGTGGACGTTCCACGTACCTTTCGCTTCCTCCCTCTTTCTGCCGGAGTGGTTGTGAGTTGCGCGGATGGCCAGAGGATGCTGAGAGGATACATCAGATGTGTAACGGATGACAACGGCTGTAGAACGTTTGTTGCCCGTATGTGTCACGGATGTAGATCGTATGTGGCGGAAAGTTCATCCTCTCAAAAAGTTTTGTGTAGCTCAAAACTTTTTGAGCGGATGAAATAGCAGTAGACGGATGTTTGATGGATAGAGTGTATGAAACACGTACGCAGTGACTACACAACAGATGCATCGCGTTTTCCAACAGATGGCAAGCTTTTTTGTCCATTTTACATCCTCTTTGTATCCATTGGTTCAGTGTGACAGGGGCTTAAGTTGACTTAAAGTTATTCCCATGGACCAATAGGAATTAATTAAGTTTAGCCAAAGTTAAAATGTATACCAAGATCTAGTGTCCATTGAAACCAAGTCTTTTTCCAAGTATAGAGTAGTGCTCTTAAGGTATCTTGGGACTGCAAAGATAGCTATAATAAAGTTAGAGCAAATGGTTTCAAGAATGTTAAAGTTTCTAAAAGTACAGACTTGGAAACCACCAAGAAACTGGGAGAGGATCTTAGCTATGAAGACCTTGCAAGCTGCAGGGATAATGTGAATTCCCTTTAAATGGCTAAATCTCAGGATAACTGAAGAGCCATGTGCAGCAATATGTGTCTGATACATAAAAATGTTCTCTCCAGTATAGAAGGACTTGGAAGAGTCCTCCAAGGTGTCCTTGGAAGACTCCAAGAGACCTCCAATAAGTGTTCACTTGCTTGACAGAATTCCCATTAATTTGCCATTTATGAATTTTATAATTTTGGGCAAATATTATGACTTTAGGTTTCTTTTCTTTTTTCTTTTTGTAAATTTTATTTGAGTTTTCATCAAAAAATACAAATATAACATCTTTTCGTACAGACACAAATTCAATTTCATGCTCATTTTTATGTTCTATTCCATATCTTATTACTGTTTTACATTTTCTACATAGCTTCTCCCTTCTTTTAATTTTCTCAATTTTATTTTAATTATCTCGTCTCAATTCAAATCATTATATTTTTACTTTTTGTCTGTCTTGTTTCAATTTCATATTATCTTTTCTCATTTAACAAAGTTTCTCCTGTAGTTGCTGATTGGAGTATGACACCTTTATATCTTTTAAGTTTATCCATTTAACTCTTATTTAGGCTTCAATATATACCTTAAAGTTATGACATTCAATATAACACATAACTTCCATTCGGATTCTGCTTGGAACATTCTTAAAATATACACTATATTATTTTTTTTATAAAGATTATAAATGTATGTAATTAAAACAACACATTCCATTCCAATTCAATTCTATCATTAATGTTAATATTCATTAAAATCTTAACTTCTTTAACATTACTTTTCAATTAAATATCATACTTCTATGGGAACAGTTATAAGTTTTCCATAATTAATTCCTCCCCTTCACTTATATTTTATAAAACATTGACCAATTAAAATGTTCCCGGCCCTTCCTAATTCAATTTTCTCATTTCTTTTATTTCATTTATTTTATTAATAAACATTTCACTAGATTACAGTAACTATTTTATCCCTCATTTTAATCATACATTGTTTCCAATTTTCTAAATTTATTTCTATTACTAATATCACAATACAATCTTATTTTTCCCTTTTTCAGTTAAATTTTCACCCATTATCTCTAAATAGGCCCTGTTTCTCGGTATCTTGTTTCTGTCCTTTGCAACTTGTTTTCCTTTCCTTCTTCCCTCTTTTCTTCTCTCTCCCCTTTTTACCCCCTTGTCTCTCTACCTCTATTTCTCTCTTCTGTATTCCTCTCTTCTGTTGCTTTCCAATATTATACTTATTTTTTGAACTATTTTTCTTTTCTTTGGTTGTTTTTTAAGTCTTAAATTCTCCATTCTCTTCCCCCCCCCTTTCCTTTTTTTTTCCCCACGTAGAATTACTTGTTCATTAAAGATGGCTTCTTTGTCCCAGTCTTCTTGTTTTGCAGACATTTCTTGTTGTTTCTCATAGTTCCAAATCTCCATTTCTAAGAATTGAAAAATGAAGCTAAAAGAACCTCTCCTGTTGTAACTATGTATCATTTATGTGTTTGCAACTGTGTATCAATGC
>BLBF01000039.1:2559183-2584519 GCA_015471245.1 Laticauda colubrina
CCCTTTTGAATGAGCATAATAAAAGAGCGTGTACCCGGACATTCGGGCGCACTCATCCCGAGGAACTTCGTCTCCTGTCGTTTCTTTCTCCTTCGCTCCCTATCATGAGACGCCCATCTAATGCGGGATAGCAGATACCGCACTCTTCCTTCTTGTGCATCTTCTTTGTACTTTTTAAGTTCCATTTTTAATTCATCCAGAAGTAATGCCATTGTATAAATTTGTAAACAACTACCCGATTAATTTTAGTCATTCAAATGCAATAACCAAGAATCCAAAGATCACCGAGTAATCCAAATACACGCAAGCTGTTTCTTTTTGCTTTTTTTTTTTCACTTTCTCTTCCTGGGGTTCTACTATTTAGTTGCCAAGTTTCAGTTAAAATGTACCCTTTAGAAGTCTTGTTGAAGTTTTACTGTAGATTCCTTTTAATTCCAGGCAGTCTCCTCCCTTTTTTCCAGATTCTGCCCTTTTCTTTTTCTCTCCTTTTCTGCTTATAAAATTTTTTTAGTGACCAGCAATCTTTATTGTCCCTTTGACATTTTGTTTTATTTTCAGCTTAATTGCCTGTTGATGTCAAAGTGGATTTTTTTTTCTGATTTGTTATTTGTCTTTTAGTTGTCAGAATAGGAAAAGGGAGAGAAGAAGAAAAAAACCCTTTCCCTTTTCACTTTCCTTTGCTGCTTCAGACTCTTCTTTGGGAATGATGTTATTATTATTAATTTTTTTTGTTTAAATTCCAGAGTACCTTAGTTGTTGCTTTTGCAATTTAACCTGGTCAGCCAAAACTTTCACTTCTTATCTTCCTCCTGCACATTCGGTCAAGTTCTTCTTTGAGGTGGCCATTTCTGACCATCACTGCAACCACCTTCGGGAAAGGGAGTAATGGCCAGCTGAGGAGCAAAAATGTGGCTCTCCTCAACCCTGCTGGCAGTCTCACCCCTTGACGGGATGGCTTAGCCCTGAAACCAGCCAGCTCAGGGAACTCCAGCGGTGAGCCAAGACCAAAACTGCACACAATCGTGGATTTCTGTCTGTCATCGAAGAAGCTCAAACCAGAAGCTGACTTTAGTTTCTTGATAATTTATTACTAGCTTTTCTCCTGAGCTGCAAGAGACCAAAGTCCTTAGCACTCTTTCCATGATCCCAATATCATTTGTCTCTAAAAGACACATAACTGCTTCACTGCTAATACTGCTAAAGTGGGGCAGAGAGGCAAAGAGGCATGGATTACTGAGTTGATATAAACATTAAAATGTAGACAAAATCTTCATGGTTCCTGCACAAGATATAAAATAGGTCTGATTGCATAAAGCAGGTACTTGTCCTCAGTGTCAGGATCCAATGCAAAGCAACCAGGAAGAAATGAGTTAAGGAGACATGGAAGGAGAGAATAGTCTAGGGTCAGTTCATACAGGGTGGGCAATCTAAATTTGCATTCAAGACCAGGTTGCAACTCTGAAGGCTACTGAAAAGAGATTCTCACATAGCTTAGATCCTGAATGCTGCCCAGTACAGTGCCAGAAGAATGGCAAAAGAAGCCTGTCTAGGAATGGAAGTGAACATAACCTTCCCCTGTCTTAAATTTGCTTATGAATTCTCTCCAATGTCTCGCCCCACAACATGCATAATTGATGTAACTTTCTTGAACAGAGGTATGTGAGAAAACAGAAGTGTGTTCAGTTAATACAGAAAGAAAAAAAAGGGAGAAGGGGGATGAAAAAGGGAAGGAAGACTCTGGAGTTTTATTGGTGTACCACTAAATAGAAACAACTTCTTCCATCTGACTCATTCTTCCTACTTTTCTAGTTAAACAATATTGTTAAACAATCAAAATGTTATAAACATCTGGCTCCCTGAATAAATTAGAATAATGTAATCACTTCCAGCCCAAATAAAAAACCAGTAGGAGAAGAAATCTCAATGTAAATAAGTTATTCATTTGGTGGCAGAGAGATTTGGAGATATGTGTGCTTATCCCCAAGTGAATGTAGGAAAGATTATGTCACTTCTGGGTAAATAACCATGATTTGACCTCAGAGGATAATGTAAAGCAAGATCAAACAAGAGGATAGGACAACTTGCAGGCTGAAAGAGCACATTTGAGGAAATTGAAATCCAAATGCATGACAAAATAAATGGTATTACTTTAAGATCTCTTTTTAGATATTCTGTTGCTATATAAGGTTTATTTGTAGTGGTTTCTTTTCTTGATGGAGTAAAAGAGGTAGTAAAGGAAAATAGACAAGAAAATTTATGTTGGGGGAAAAGACTTTGCTGGGAGAATATAAAACACAAGTTAAAAGTTACATGAAATTAAATAATACATATGTGTGTGTTTGACCACTTAGTTCTTACTTTTTTCATGGAGTTTTCTTCAGTGATTGATACATTTGTTGCTTTTGTATCTAACTTCTTCTACCATGTAGAATCTACTTCCAATCTCCTCAGAGATTTTCCAAGGATGGTCTCTAATAGCTCTTGTTTTAAACAGGTTTGCTGCCAAATCTATCTAAATCTAGTTCCTCTCTTTCTTATGGTACAGTGAAATATTAAACAAAAATCCCAGTCAATTTGTGAACTTTTTACATCATTTCTTATATCACTAAGGAAACAGAATGCTTTACAGATCCAAGAGTAATATCAAACTATTTAAGCTACTGAACTTCTCCTTAGCTGTTCCATCCATCATGAAATAGACTGAGCACTCTCTCTATTAATGTTATATTTCTAAAGTACAGTACTTACTTAGACCAATCTCATCTCTACCTCATCAACCATGATCAATGCCAAGAATTGTGCCTCTATAAAGCCGACTGTGATTGTCTTCATTCTTTTTCTTCTTGGCTGTTAAGGCTAGGTCCCACTGGCCGACGGACGCAAAAAATATGCATAAAGGACACAGCAGATGAGCCAAATTTTGGGGGTGGCTCCATCCATTGTCATCCGCTCCAAAAAGTGGCAAAAATTTGCATAAACAGAATGGAAAAGAATGGATGTGGGTTGTACGAAGCGGAGATGTTAAATGGATGTTCATAGGAAGCCTAGCAGATTTCCATCCTTTTCCAGTGGATGGAAAAGGATGACACATCTGAAGGGGTTCCGGGGGAGAATTGCGAAGTGGACACATAGTGGAAGGGGCGGATGCATAGCGGATGATGTGGATGCATCATGGACGCCTATAGGAAGCAAAGCAGATGCCGCGCAGATCTATATCGGATGCAAAGCATTCACTGCACATGCGGGGAGTATGAATTGAGTCAGCTCCATAGATATAAAAGGATGCAGCTCGCACGCAGTCAGCATTCATAGGAGAGACATGCTGCCGCATACATCTTCAAAGAACACCATGGTTCGTCAGTCAGGGAAATAGAGGAAGCCGGTACCTATTCGTGCCAGCCCTGGCAAGAAGGACAGAACCAGCATCCCACCCCCTGGCACTGACTCTGAAGCTGCTGGTGCTGCTGGTGCTGCTGGTGCTGCTACTGCTATTGCTACTGCTGCTGCTGCAACTACTGCTGTGGTGGACCAGTCCCAAGGCCCTCAAAGCCCTGCTGTTGAAGGCCCTGCTGCTCAAGCCCCTGAAGGCCCTGCTGAAGCCCCTGCCAGAGGGAGGAAGAGGAAAGGGAAGGGGAAGGGAGAGAGGAAACAGTACACCGTTTCCGAGGAGCATGAGGATGAGGTGCTGGAATGGCTGAGGGAGAACGTGTACCTCTAGAGAAAGGACCACAGACTCTATCGTGACACCAAGAAGAAACAGGCAGCTTGGAGAGACAAGGCAGAGAGCTTGGGCTACACTGCAGAAGTACTCCTGGGATGGTGGAAGCACATGCACACCTGGTATGGCAAGCTACACCTCAAGAAATCTGGGCAGGCCGCTGTCAAGCTCACTGACCGGGAGATGTATGTCATGTGCAGCTTCAAGAAGGGTGAGATCTGCCACTGAGGAGCAGCCCCTCTGACACCCCTCTCCCTCAGACAGCCCATAGACAGAGAGTCCTCTTCCAGCCAGGAGCCAGCTACTCTGTGCAGGCAGGTGCCTTCAGAGGGCCCCATGGCAGAGACCCCTCTGACAGCTGCACTCCTCATGCCTCCAGCCTTGGATGATCCCCTGTCACAAATGGAGGAAGAAGTGGCAGCCACCAGAGACCAACGTACCTCCACCCCCACCCCCAGCTCCACAGGATGCAGGCAGAGAGGCAGACTGGAGGGCCAGAGTCACACTGTCCTATTGGAGATCAGGGACACGATGAAGACCAGCACAGAACTTCTCTCTCATCTGGTCCACTTGGACAGAGGATCCTCTAGCCGCCATGCTTTCATCACCTATGTGAGCCATACACTGAGGGATCTGCCCGAGGCCCAGTACCACGTGATGAAGGAGAAGATAACAGCACTTCTGCACAACCCTCAAGGCCCAGCTGAAGCTTCTCTTACCCAGTCCAGGTCTTCTCCCCCACCCCAGCCGATGTCACAGCCCTTCCACGGCTTTCAACAGCCCCTCACCTATCAAGGCTACAACTACCAGGACTTCCCACAGCAGAAGCAGACCTTCCCAGTCCAGGTCCAGGTTCATTGCATGCCACAGACACCACACCTCACCTAGCTGCAGACCAGACAGCCCCACTACGCTCCTCCTTCCTCCACCCCACAGCCAAGCCTCTCAATGGACAATCTGTCATCAGTCTTGTACCTGACATCCCAGGTCCTTGATGAAGGGCCTCTCAACCACACGGGACTAAGTCAGCTCTCTGAGAGCTTCCTGAACACACCATCCCCTGTTGTACTGTCGGGGCCAAGCACCCCAATGGTGCCTCAGACCAGCACTCAAGGCACAGCCACCTCCACAGTCCCTGCCCGCTTAACAGCTGAGACCATGGACATGACTCAGAGTGACTGAGAATAGTGCCAGAGACTGAGTTGTTACATGTTCACTTTATCTTTGCTTAAGACACTTTACTTGGTTCATTTTGCATTTTTAATAAATTCATACAGTTTACTTAAGACAGTTAATAAAGGTTATCTTTGCTTAACACACTTAATTCAATTTACTTGGTTCATTTTGCTTATTTAATAAAGTCACAAAGGTTACCGAAGAAAGTTAATAAAGGTTATCTTTGCTTGAGACACTTGGTTCACTTTTTTTACTTAATAAAGTGTTGGTGAAAACCTTGGAAAAATGGTTACATTTTGTGGGATAGATAAGTATAGTGGGATAGATAAGTATAGTTGTGGGATAGATAAGGATAGTTGTGGGATAGATCAACCTCCAGTGCAAGCATAGTGGGATTGTATGGTCCACCCTCCCAGCTGCCACACATATGGACCTTTATTATCAATAACAATTTATTCATTGAACAACACATTTCAAAATAAACAAAGCTCTTTATTAATGCCCTATTCATTGCCAGACCACTCAAAATACATGGCACAATCTCATCAATGTTATGCGACAGCCTCAAGGAAGAATCCATTAATCATCTATCATAATGTCTTGCCACTCCACTGCTCCAGCTGGGGAGTTGCACCAGTGTCTCAGTAGGTTGCTCTACTTTTTCCCTCCGCATGAAGCTCTGTTGGGGCCTTGTACATCCACAGCGTCTATCAGGTTTCGTCCTTGCCTCCATTCACCAGGCTCCATGTCCCCATTCCCTTGTTGACGGTCCACAAGTCTGTTCTACAACAATGCGTAATGGGTGCGCATCCGTCTTGCCCTGGACAGCCTGTATTTGAAGATCCTCTCTTCATGGGTGAGGTATCTTGAAGTGTATGGCTTCATGAGGTAGGTTCTGAGGGAGAAGGCATCATCACCAAAGATGAAGTAGGACACATCTTGTGTGTCGTTGGGTAGGGGGTCTGGATCTGGAAAACCCATGATGAGGTTGCATTCCAGCCCATCCTTGAGGTCATTGGCATTGTATACCTGGCTATCTGAAGCTGACCCATTGCCCGAAGCATTGATGTACATGAACTTGTAGTCAGCATCAACCATGGCAAAGAGGATGGTACTGAAGAAGCCCTTGTAGTTGAAATAATTGGACCCTGAGTTGGCTGGAGCTTTGCAGGCCACCTGCTTCCCATCTATGGCTCCAATGGTGTGGGGAAATTTCCACCTCTGATACCACTCTTCTGCAAGTTTCCTCCAGCCTTGTTCAGTGGTGGGACACTTAAGGAGCTCCTCCACATATTCTTCGATGATGGCCTGCACCACTTCCCTGACCACTTTGCTGATGGTGTTGTGTGGCACCCTCCACGCATACTGCATGTTTTTGTATGTGGTTCTAGAGGCCAGATGGCACAGAGTCAGAGCCACCTTCAGTCCAGGGTCCAGGTTGGGATGGAAGTTGGTGCTCGGCTTGGTCAACCTGGGTCTCAGACGCTCTACAAGTTCATCAAACATGGCTGGTGGCATCCTCATAAAGTGCTGGAATGCACAAGGATCTTCATTCCTCAGCTCCACCATCAGCTGGTCATACAGTCCAAACTCCATTCTTCTCACGATCCATCCTCACACCCACACAGCTGTTTGACATCTCCTTCTTCTCCTTGTGTATAAAAGGTGAAACAGTCTGAACAAGGTTTGGTTCTGGTGATGAATGATCGCAACTACCATACGGACTGTGTCATGATCCATGGTGGTTAACTATGGATGATGTGGAAGAGCAAGACCAAAGGTGAAGAGGTCTGTACAGCATGGCTGCTGGACTCATAGTGAGATCCAGGTGATTTCCTCCCCCTTTTTATAGGAAATATCAGTTGTCCACTAGGTGTCCTCCTACATTCTCTAGACACACTGCAGACATCCTAAATATCCAAGATACATCCCAGATACAAATATTTTGTCTGTTTTAATCCTTTATATACAAGATGCATCTGCTTACATCCTTTCTATTTCCGTGCTACTAACGCTGTGTGGACGTTCCATGTACCTTTCATTTCCTCCCTCTTTACATTTTCAGGTGCAGTGGATGTGAGTTGAGGGGATGGCCAGAGGATGCCGAGATGATACAGTGGACGTTTAATGAATGATAACGGACATAGAACATTTGTTGCCCGTATATCCGGCGGATGTACATTGTACGCCGCGGAAAGTTCATCCGTTCAAAAAGTTTTGTGCAGTTCAAAACTTCTTACGCGGATGAAATCTCAGTGGACGGATGCTCAAGGGATAGAGCGTATGAAACACGTATGCAGTGAGCACACAACGGATGCATAGCGTTTTCCAATGGATGGCAAGATTTTTTTAATGTTTTACATCCTCTTTGCATCCGTTGGTGCAGTGGGACAGGGGTTTTAAAACCTTTGTTTTGAATTAAACTACCCCTTTTCTGGCACTCCTAAATCCAATCCATTTGCTTCCTTTCAGATATTCAAGTGAGGAGCCAAATCACTGAGCAATTTCCTTCCAGCTTCTCTCTCTGTCTATACTCTGTATAATTTGCATGGAATGAAAGAACAAGACCGTTGTCTTGGTGTTATTATATCAGGGTAACTAACAATACAATTCACGTCTTATTTTTATTCCCTTATTTCTGCATCCTGAAATTTTAGCAATTTAGCTGAACAAATATATCTTTCCTAGCCAGCATCAACTTCACTGCAGTCACTGGGTTGCATCTGTTTTAAACCTAAGCTAAAGCCCCTGTCACACAGCACCAATGGATGGAAAGAGGATGTAAAATGGAGAGAAACACTTGCCATCCATTGGATAACGTGATGCTTCCGTTCTGTACTCACTGCCTCTGTTTTTCATCCTCTCTATCCGTCCAGTATCAGTCTATTGACATTTCATCCGCTCAAAAAGTTTTGAGCTGCACAAAACTTTTTGAGCAGAAAATGTATCCAATGTGTCCATTCTGCATCCACAACGCATATGGGGAACATCCGTTCTACATCCGTCGTCATTCATTACGCGTCCGCTATATCTGCTAGGCATCCGCTGTGCATCTGCACAACTCAAATCCGCTCCAGCGGAAAAATGACACAGGGAGGAAGCGAAATGGACATGGAACGGACACAAAGCATTAGTAGCATGGACGGAGAAAGGATGAAAGCGGATTCAGCTCACATACAAAGCATTAAAACGGAAAAAACATTCGCAGAGGGGATGTATCTCGGATATTTAGGATGTCTGCAGGATGCCAAGAGGATGCAAAAGGACACCTAGTGGAAAACCTATATTTCCTATAAAAAGGGGGAGCAACTCACCTGGATCTCACTTTCAGTCCAGCAGCCCTGCAATGCAGACCTCTTCAGCCTTCATCTGGCTCTTGCTCTTCCACAGCATCCAGTCAACTCCAACATGGATCATCAAACACTCCTTTTGGTAGCCATCATCGTTCTACAACAGTGCAAAGCCATCTACAGGCTCTTTCACCTGTTCTACATAAAGAAAAGGAGGCAGCCAAGAAGTGCCTGGGTCCTAAGATGGATCACCAGAAGAGCAGAGTACGGACTGTATAACAAGCTGATGGTGGAGCTGAGGAACGAAGACCCTCATGCATTCCAGAACTTCATGAGGATGCCGCCAGCCATGTTTGATGAAGTTGTGCAGCGGCTGACACCCAGGTTGACCAAGCAGAGCACCAACTTCCGTCCCAGCCTGGACCCTGGGTTGAAGGTGGCACTGACTCTGCGCCACCTGGCCTCAGGGACCATGTACAGAAACATGCAATATGGTTGGAGTGTGCCACAAAACACCATCAGCATTGTGGTCAGAGAAGTGGTGCAGGCCATCATCAAAGAATACCTGGAGGAGCTCCTCCAGTGCCCCTCCACTGAAGAAGGCTGGAAGAAAGTTGCAGAGCAGTGGTATCAGAAGTGGAACTTCCCCCACACCGTTGGAGCCATAGATGGGAAGCACATGGCCTGCAAATCTCCAACCAAGTTAGGGTCCACTTACTTCAACTACAAGGACTTCTTCAGCATAATCCTCTTCGCCATGGTCGATGCTGACTACAAGTTCATGTACATCGATGCTTCAGGCAACGGGTCAGCTTCAGATGCCCAGGTATACAATGCCAGTGACCTCAAGGAGGAGCTGGAATGCAACCTCATCGTGGCCTTCCCAGATCCAGACCCCCTGCCCAATGACACACAAGATGTGCCCTACTTCATCATGGGGGATGACGCCTTCTCCCTCAGAACCTACCTCATAAAGCCCTACACTTCCAGATGCCTCACCCATGAAGAGAGGATCTTCAACTACAGGCTGTCCAGGGCAAGGCGGGTGGTGGAGAATGTCTTTGGCATCCTGGCCAATAGGTTCCAGGTACTTCTCACCACCATGCAGCATCACCCACAGACCGTGAGGAAGATCGTGGAAGCTTGCTGCATTCTGCACAATCTCATGCGCACCCGCTACCCAGTGTTGCAGAACAGGCTCTTGGACTTCCAACTAGGCAATGGGGACATGGAGCCTGGTGAATGGAGGCAAGGGTGAAACCTGATAGATACTGTGGATGTGCAAGGCCCCAGCAGAGCTTCACGTGAAGGGAAGAAGCAGCGCAACCTCCTGAAACACTGGTGCAACTCCCCAGCTGGAGCAGTGGAGTGGCAAGACAGGATGACAGATGCTTAATGGATGCTTCCTTCAGCCTGTCTCATCACACGGATGAGATTGGGCCATGTATGTTGAGTGGCCCTACAATGAACAGGGCATTTAATAAAGAGTTGTGTTTATGTTGAAATGTGTGGATGAATGATTACATTGTTATCGATAATAAAGGGCCAAAGGTGTGGCACCTGGGAGGGTGGACCATACAGTCCCACTATGCTTGCACTGGAGGCTTATCTATCCCACTGCTATCCTTACCCATCTCATAGCTATTACCCATCCCACAGGTATCCCTGCCCATCCCACTGCTATCCTTACCCATCCCACAAGCATGCAAAGGCTTGAAAAATTTCTCAAAGTTTCCACCAAGACTTTATCTAATAAAATAAATGAAGCAAGTGTGTGAAGCAAAGATTATCTTTATTAATAACAAGCTGTAAAAGCAAAATGACCCAAGTGTCCCAAGCAAAGAAAAAGTCAACAGGTAGCCACCCAGTCTCTAGCACTCTTCTCACTCTGAGGCATGCCCATAGTCTCAGGGGTGAAGGGTCCATGTGTTGTGGAGGTGGCTGCTGCTGAATGCTGGTCTGAGGCGCCATTGGGGTGCCTGGCCCTGAGATGGTTTGTGGGACGGTGTGTGGAGGAAGCTCTCAGAGAGCTGGCTCAGTGCTGTGATGTTGAGAGCCCCTTCCTCCATGACATGGGATGTCAGCCCCAATATCAATGACAGATGTTCTGAGGCCAGGCTTGGCTGTGGGGTGGAGGAAGGAGGAGTGTAGTGGGGATGTCTGGTCTGCAGCTGAGCAAGGTGAAGCATGGGTGGCATCTGTGGCGTGGGTGGCATCTTTGGCGTGGGTGGCATCTGTGGCCTGGCTGGCATCGGTGGCATCAGTGGCATTGGTGGCATCAGTGGCACCGGTGGCATCAGTGGCACCGGTGGCATTCGATGTGCCTGGACTGGGAAGGGCTGCCTATGCTGCTGGAGCTCCTAGAAGCCTTAGCCTTGGTAGGTAAGGGCCTATGGAAAGCCTTGGAAGGGCAGTGACATCACCTGGGGTGGAGGAGCAGACCTGGACTGGGTGGGAGCAGGTTCAGCTGGGTCTGGAGGGTTGTGAAGATGACCGGTGATTCTGTCCTTGATCACCTGGTACTGTGATTCGGATATGTTCATGAGGGTCTGGTTGCCGTAGGTGAGGAAGGGCTTGAGGCTGGAGGATGGGACGTCGGTGTGTACGAGCTGAGAGAGGAGATCTACGCTGCTTCTGATGGTGTCCCTGATCTCCAGCAGGACAGTGTGGCTCTGCCTCTCCGGTCTGGCTCTCTGCCTGCTTTCTGTAGAGGTGGAACTGGGGGTGGATGTGGGTTGGTCTCTGGTGGAAGTGCCCTCTCCTTGCTCCCACTGTGTCAGGGGGTTCTCCACCCGCTCTGCCACGGGGAGTGCACCTGTTGGGGGGGTCTCCATCGTGACACACTACACAGATACCTGCCTGGACACAGGAGCTGACTCTTGGCCAGAAGAGGACTGGCTCTCTGCGGGCTGCCTGAGAGATAGGGTTGTCATAGGGGCTGCTCCTCGTTGGCAGATCTCACCCTCCAAGAAGCTGCACTTGGCCGTCATGTAGGTCTCTCGGTCCATCAGCTTGACCATGGCCTGGTCAGATTTCTTGTGGTGCAGCTTCCCGTACCAAGTGTGCATGTGCTTGCACCACCCAAGGAGCACCTCCGAAGTGTAGCCCAGGCTCTCCGCCTTCTGTCTCCAAGCTGCCTGCTTCCTTTTGGTGTCTCAATAAAGCCTGTGTCCCTTCCGCCAAAGATACTCATTCTCCCTCAGCCATTCCAGCACCTCATCCTCATGTTCCTCTTCGATGGAGTATTGCCTCCTCTCCTGTTCACGCGTATGCCTCTTCCTCCCTCTGGCAGGGCCATCTGGGCCCTCATCAGAGGGGCTTCCAGGTTGTAGGGGCTGCTCCACCACACCACCACCACCAGCAACAACAACAGTAGCAGCAAAAGCAGGACCAGCAGGACCAGTGCACCAGCAGCACCAGCAGCACCAGCAGCACCAGGATCAGCAGCAGCAGAGTAAGCACCAGCAGCGCCAGCAGCACCAGCAGGACCAGGAGCACCAGCAGGACCAGCAGGACCAGCAGGACCAGGAGCAGCGCCAGCAGAGTAAGCACCAGCAGAAGCACCAGCACCAGGAGCTGCGCCAGCAGAGTAAGCACCAGCAGAAGCACCAGCACCAGGAGCAGTGCCAGCAGAGTAAGCACCAGCAGAAGCACCAGCACCAGGACCAGCGCCAGCAGAGTAAGCCCCAGCAGAAGCCCCAGCACCAGGAGCAGTGCCAGGAGAAGCTCCAACACCAGAAGAGTCAGCCCGAGCAGCAGAAGCCCCAGCAGAAGCAGAGTCAGGGCTAGGGGGTGGGATGGGGGCCCTGTCCCTCTTGCCAGGGCTGGCAGCAGATGCCACAGGCTTTCTCTTCTTCCTCATGGTTGTTGGCTGGCTGGAGCTGTGTCTGGCAGCAGGTCTTTCCTCTGAATGGTGACCTGCTTGTGAGCTGCTTCCCTTTATATCCACGGGGCTGACGCAATGCATCATCCCCGCATGCGCAGTGAACACTCTGCATCCGCTAGGCATCCGCTAGGCATCCGCTAGGCATCTGCTAGGCATCCGCTAGGCTTCCGCTCTGCATCTGCTCTGCATCCGCTCTTTCCATTGCGCGTCTGCTTCACTGTGCTCCCCCGGAAGCCCTGCAGATGTGCCATCCGCTTCCACCCACTTCCATCCACTAGGCTTCCATGGAGCATCCACTTTCCATCCTGGCTATGTCCTCCCCCCATCCATTCCTTTCCGTTGTTGTCCGCTCTGCTTATGCAAATTTGGGGCACTTTTGAGAGTGGATAACAACGGATGAAATATTTTCTCGTCTGCTGTGTCCTTTTTACATACGTTTTGCATCCGTCGGCCAATGTGACAGGACCTTAATGTCCCTTATGTGAATCTCTTATAAAAGGAAAGCAAGTACTGGAAAAGATCTCCCCTTCCTATCACCTTTTCTGTATCATCTATTCCATAAACTGCATCAAATACATGTCAGAAAACCAAATGAGAGCTATTATGGGAGCCATAATAGGAAAAAATGAATGAAAGTGTATTGCAGCATATCTGAAAAAGTATACATATACAGAGATAGGGGGGTGTTTTTCCTTGCAGTAGGTGATACTGGAAATGAAATGAACAGAGATTTTAGCTCATTGGTATAACATAGGATTTTCATAAGTAAAGTTCAAAATCTTATTTCTGAAAATTATAACTAATGGATAAAACATAAGGCATTCCAGATACTTTTGAATTCAAATTGACCATTGTGGACAGTTGTGATGGATTAATAAAGTTGTAATACATTAACTTGTAAGGAGCCACACATTATCTGAATTTAAAAAACTCTACCAAGACCTAAGAACAGAAGTCTCCAAACAAGACTTAAGACTTGTTAAAGTTGCCAAGTTTGGGGACCCCAGCCTTAGAATAAGGAAAGGCTGCTTTCAGGCCAGTTATCCCCAAATCCGTTTGGGTGACCATTAAATATCCTAAATTAAAGGCAGTAAGGTATATTAATCCTACTACACTGTAATCTTTTATTCTCTCATCTCCAAAGAGCAAAAAGAAGTCAGAATTACAAATTTTAGTCCTTTGGCTGTGGAGGAAAAATAAATTGCTCTAAACTAACAACCAGACATTATAACATCATGACAAATCATCTGGAATGGCATAAGACTTGTCATATTATTGTCTAAAACCAGTTTTTGCCAATTAATATTTATTTTGCAATATAAGCTGACACAATTAGATCTCAGAAATCTACTTATTAAATGAAAGGGTGAAGAATCATTTACACATGCACAGATAATTTCTGGGGTGTGTTTCCACCCCCTCACTTTCCAAAGTACAGCCAAATTCTTCATCTGCAGAGCAGCAGCAGTTTATGTGTGGAGAATGTATCAAGAGATGAACACTTGATATAATTATTCTTATATAGGATTATTTTCATATAAATTTACACACTGTAGAGAAAAGCACTCTAAATTTATATTTCTCTGTAAAAAATCAAAACTGAACATGTACTGCTAGCCTTTGGGCACACAATTATTTATGTAATTTGTGGAATTTATTTCTGGACAAATTTAAAACCATCAAAACATTGTTCCATTATAAAAAATGATCTTTCAATTCCATTGTGTCAATATATACCACTTTAAAATATAAATAAATCTAAGAATCCCAAATTGTTATGTCTAGCTGCACCAACTCTCTATTTTATTCAAAAGCAGCAAACTCAGATGATCATTTTGTTGAACCACTATTTCAATCTCAAAGATATTGCTTATTTTTCTTCTTCCTTTCTTCACATTCTGTAAAAAAATAATAACAGGATGATAGCTGAATAACTAGCAGCTGATTGCCACAATGCTCTGATCACACAATGCTAACCACAACAATTTTGGGGTTATTACATACTGTTTCAATATTCTGGAACTATTGATATAAACATTGAACAGTGTCCCTGAAACTTATGAGATCACAGATCAATAATTTCAGTGGAAGGATATTTAGTTTTTTCAAAAACAATTTTGGGACATACAACACTGCATATGAATGTTTAACCTAATCTCTACCTGCTATTTTTCACATCCAGCAGGAATGGTGAAAAGAGAAAACAAAGTTCACTCATTTTTCATTTCTTATTGTTATATCTTGGCACAGTATTTCAAGCATTAAGATGCTGTAGTAATGAGAACAGTTCTGGGGATATGGAAAATTTTGCCAATTTCTTACCCACATTATGGGATTGATATATTTTACACCTAACACAAAACATTTCTTTCCTTTACTGCTTTCACTAACCTCTTTCCAATAGCCTATTGGCACTTTTAGAATTAATTTCTATTAAGACTATTTTTCTTACCAATGTTTCTGCCAGTTTATCTCTATTACACACTAATTATACACTTGCTTTATAGTTTCCTTTTAATATAATGTTTCAGATATATTTTCTTCTTTAAAAGTCAAACACAGCAGGGTGTGCTTCCCAGGATATAAGTTACTTTTCAAAAAAAGGTAAGCTGTTTTTTAATCTGCTTGCATAATTATTAACATTAGAAAGCTGTTTTTTTAAAAAAATTGCCTTGCTTCCACAATTGATTTTATTTTAGCACCCTTTCTAGTAGTATTCTTCAAACATTGTAGTAATTTTATGTAATTCTTGTTGTAAAGCATGCTTAATTTCAAACTATAATTATATTTCCTATAAAATATTATAAATGCCACTAGGCATCTCTTCACCCACCCCTACACAAATCATCTTCTTTCCATTGGATATCACATTTCTAACTGCCTATAACAGTCAGTGGAAATGACTTTGGGAGGAAAGGCCACAGGGTAGATAACCATCATGCAAAAGGTACCTCAGCACCTAGAATCAAAATGGAGCCTTCCTAGTTTCTGGGAAAGTGAATGTACAAGTAGTCCTTTATTTACAACCATTTGTTGACTAACAGTTAAAGTTATAATAGCACTGAAAAAAGTGACTTATGATTGCTTTTCACACTTACAACACATTTGCATAGTCACCTGACCAAAATTCAGATCCTTGGCAACTGGTTCATATTTATGATGGTTGCAGTGTCCTGGGATCATATGATCACCTTTTGTGACCTTCTGACCAGCAAAGTCAATGGAAAGCCAGGCTCACTTAACCATGTAACTAAATTAACAACTGCAGTAATTCACTTAACAACTGTGGCAAGAAAGGTCATAAAATGGGATAAAACAACTTAACTGTGTCACTAAACAACATAAATTTTCTATCAATTGTGTTCATAAGTTGAGAACTACCTATAAAGAAGGGGGAAATGCTTTCATATTTTAGACAAGATTCTGCTACTTTAATCTTACAATAAAGGTAGTGTTGGAACTCATGATTAGCACTTCTTATTTAGATCATCAAAGATACCTCAAAGGATGGACATTAGGTCATTGACAGAGTCTGAATGTAATTTGGATGCTTAACAGTATCCAATTCTGTACTTTATAAGTTAATAGCTGATAACCCGGAGTTGCATGGTATTTGTTTATCCCATTCCTGTATTAGACATGAAAATCCTGTCGTCGGGACTCACTCTGTTGTACTGTCTCTCGTGCAGCATCGCAAGTCTTCTATTCCTTTCCTTGGGAGAGGGAGCTCCCTTGTGGAGTACTGTGAAGCTGTTACCATGACAAGTCCACTGTACTGTACGGTAGAAGCCATTTTAAGGAAATCCTCCCAAAAGGTGTTAAGGGTGTCTTACCTCCACAATATTTGTTCCTGGAAGGTAAGTCATCTGTGTACCAGGTTTGGTTGAAATTGCTCAAGGCGTTCCAGAGTTATGATGGAACACACACACACACACACACACACACACACACACACACGTATATACTTCAAATATTCATGGGATAATTGACTTGGTTACTGTCACTATCTCCCAGGGTTGAGGCAAAAATGATGTATAAATGCAATATAAATATATCTTTTTCCCCCACTCTCATTCTTCCTATTTTTCTATTATCTCACCCAGCATTGCTTCTTCTAAACATAGAAGTGGTCCTTGACTGTATCTTTAGTCTAGCCCATTCCACAGCTCAAATTTTATTCTGTGCCATCATAGAATAAACAGAATGACACTTTGAGTTTTACAGTTTAAATATCCAGCAAGAGAATCAAGATAAGAACTTGATAGGTCATTCTGAAATAACAGGGATTAAAAAGTAATGAAATCCCTCTCATCAGTTTGTCTGTCTATCTACCTACCTGTCTCATCCACACACAGAGTTGGAAAGAGGCCATCCAACTTCAGTTTCAAATATTTTCTTCAAATGTAATTTCCTCTGTTCCTTGAGTAAAAATTCCATTTGGTATTCAGTTCAGTTATATTTTATGCATTATTAATAATTTCATTGAGTTTCTCATTTTAACCTAAATCAAAATTCATTCCATCCCCCTTCCACATCAGTATGATTTTTTTTTAGAAAATAGGCATTAACATTTTTTATGTAGACTGGTTCAATCTTGCCAACTTTAAGACCCATGGATTTGGCTGGCTGGGGATTTTTGGGAATTGAAGTCCACAGTTTTTAAGGTTGCAAGGCTTATGTATGGTAGAAAATCCCAAGACACATTTCTGCACACTTCAGAGTTCTCATCTTCATTCTTCCCTCAGTTGCTGCTTTTTTTATTTCGTAGGAAAGATCCCATTGGCAGCTTTCCTTTCCACTTATAGTAGCAGCTGTAAAAGATGTAACCTAAGAAAATTACTCTGTAATAAATAGGAAGAAAAGTACAAAGCCTTATTATGTAAATATCATTGTCTCCAGTTTGGTTGCTTGGCAAGATTCTGGAGAAGCATAATATATTTATTAAAAGTTTCATGTACTTGTAAAGAAAGATGTGCATTATTGATGCAACCATAACTCATTCATCTATATTTTTCTTGAAGGGAAATTTGAGCACAGGTCTATATAAGGTTTTGAAAATACCTATCATCTTTTATCATGGTTTCTCTAATTGCTCCTGAGATTCAGTTGAACTTTGTTATTGAAGAAAAAATGCATCATTTTATTTGTTTTGCTATTTACTGCTAAAGTATCCTAAAAATTGTCTCTGTGATACACCATATCATACCAAGCTTTTCTTTTTCCCAGCCTAACCCATTGTCATGACATTTATAATGCATAAAAGCTACTGATTCAAGTTCTCATTGTTTGAGGGTTGGCTTCCTCTGCTGAATCTGTATATCCTGTTTAGCATCTGAGAACACATGCGATCAAATGCAGAGCCATGTGGTGAGAGATAAATTATAACCTGTCTGAATATGAGTTGTGGCCAATTCATCTCTCTCATTCTGTCAGATTTCAGTAATGTGCATGAAGTCAAAGTTCTCTTTCATTTCCAGGCTTTCAAATTCTCTCATACTATCTGGGATTAGATTTGTTGGCATTTTAAAAATGCTGTTAGATAGGGCAGATGAGGTAGAAACTATTCCATATAACATTTTCATTAATTATGAGGAGGTAGGGCACCCAAGGCTTCCTTAAACACACATATACAATGTCAAAAGATAAACAATTATGGTATTCCTCCCCATAGCAAGCATTGTCCATATAATGCTTACTCAGTTAAAGTTGCTAATTACATTTAAAAAGTAAAAAAAAAAACCACAACAACCACTCATGAGGTAATTAACTTTGTGTCCAATTTGGTCCTGAGTAATAGGTATAAACAAATAAGTCTATTTAATTCCATGCTCAAAATAAAATTTTCCCAAGGAGACAACAACAGTAACAGGAGCAATTGGTTTCCACCCTTTTCTCTTGATGCTCATCTTGGCCAAGTTTGGAGAAGGAAACCGGAAAAGAAGAGCCTTAAGGCCCTGTCACACTGGCTGATGGATGCAAAACGTTTGTAAAAAGGACACAGCGGACAAGAAAAATGTTCCAACCATTGTTATCCGCTCTGAAAAGTTCCCCGAATTTGCATAACCAGAGTGGACAACACGGAAAGGAACGGATGGGGGGAGGACACAGGGTGGATGGAAAGCGGATGCTCCACAAAAGCCTAGCGGATGGAAGTGGATGAGAGCGGATGGCACATCCGCAAGGCTTCCGGGGGAGTACAGCAAAGCGGATGCGGAACGGATACAGCGGATGCAGAGCGGACACCGAGCGGATGAAGCGGATGCGCAGCGGAAGCCTAGCGGATGCCTAGCGGAAGCCTAGCGGATACCTAGCATTCACTGCACATGCAGAGAGGATGCATTGCGTCAGCCCCACGGATATAAAGGGAAGCAGCTCCCAAGCAGGTCACCATTCAGAGGAAAGACCTGCTTCCAGACACATCGACTGCCTTGCCAGTCTGGCCTGCCTGCATGCCTGCCTGCCAGCCTTGCTGCCTGCCTTGCTGCCTGCCTTCTTGCCAGCCTGCCTGCCAGCCTCCCAGCCAGGCTTGTGGTCTGCCTGCCTGCCAGCCTGCCTGCCAGCCTCCCTGCCAGCCTTGCTGCCTGCCTGCCTGCCAGCCAGCAACCCCACAACCATGGGGAAGAAGAGAAAGCCTCAGACATCTGCTGCCAGCCCTGGCAAGAGGGACAGGGCCGCCCTCCCACCCCCTGGCCCTCACTCTGCTTCTGCTGGGGCTTCTGTAGCATGGGCTCGCTCTTCTGGGGCTGGCGCTTCTGCTGCTTCTGCTTCTGGAGGAGCTGATGATGATGCTTCTGGCAGTGGTGCTTCTGCTCGTGCTTACTCTGCTGATGCTGCTTCTGGCGGTGGTGCTTCTGCTGATGCTGCTTCTGGAGGACCTGCTGATGCTGCTTATGGCAGTGGTGCTTCTGCTGGTGCTTACTCTGCTGAAGCTGCTTCTGGCGGTGGTGCTCCTGCTGGTGCTTACTCTGTTGAAGCTGCTCCTCATCCTGCTGGTCCTGCTGGTCCTGCTCATGCTCCTGGTCTTGCTGGTCCTGCTGGTCCTGCTCGTGCTCCTGGTCTTGCTCGTCCTGCCGGTCCTGCTCATGCTCCTGGTCCTGCTCATGCTCCTGGTCCTGCTGGTGCTCCTGGTCCTGCTGGTGCTGCTGGTGCTGCTGCTGCTGCTGCTGATGATGATGATCCTGGTCCTGCTGGTGCTGCTGCTGCTGCTGATGATCCTGCTGGTGCTGCTGCTGCTGCTGCTGCTGCTGGTGATGTGGAGGAGCAGCCCCTACAACCTGGAAGCCCCTCTGATGAGGGCCCATGTGGTCCTGCCAAAGGGAGGAAGAGACATATGCGAGAATGGGAGAAGAGGCAATACTCCATCGAGGAGGAACATGAGGATGAGGTGCTGGAGTGAGCCACTCCAGCACATAGATAGAGCCACTATCTATGGCAGAAGGGACACCGGCTGTACAGGGACACCAAAAGGAAGCAGGCTGCTTGGAAAGAGAAGGCAGAGAGCCTGGGCTACACTTCGGAGGTGCTACTCAGCTGGTGGAAACATATGCACACCTGGTACGGGAAGCTGCACCTCAAGAAATCTGGCCAGGCCGCAGTCAAGCTGACAGACAGAGAGACCTACGTCATGGCCAAGTGCAGCTTCCTGGAGGGTGAGATCCGCCACCAAGGAGCAGCCCCTCTCACAACCCTCTCTCTCAGGCAGGTGTCTGTGGAGCGTGCCATGATGGAGAACCCACAGACAGCTGTTCTAACTGTGGTGGAGCGCGTGGAGGACTCCCTGGCACAGTGGGAGAAAGGAGACGGCACTTCCACCACAGTCCTACCCACATCCACCCCCAGCTCCACCTCCACAGAAAGACAGAGAGCCAGACAGGAGGGGCAGAGCCACACTGTCCTGCTGAAGATAAGAGACACCATCAGGAGCAGCATAGATATCCTCTCTCAGCTGGTCCACACTGACTCCTCATCCTCCAACTGCAAGCCCTTCCTCACCTTTGTCAACCAGACCCTCGCGGACATGGCGGAACCCCAGTACCAGGTGGCGAAGGACAGGATCACCGATCTGCTTCACAACCCTCCAGATCCAGATGAACCTGCTCCCACCCAGTCCAGGTCTGCTCCTCCACCCCAGGTGATGTCCCTCCCATTCCATGGCTTTCCACAGGCCCTCACCTACCAGGGCTACGGCTTCCAGGAGATCCAGCAGCACAGGCAGCAGCCCTTCCCAGTCCAGGCACAGGTTCATCGGACAACACCATTGCCACCGGTTCCAATGATGCCACCGATGCCACTGATGCCACCCACGCCAGTCCTCACCCAGCTGCAGACCAGACAGCCCCACTACACTGCTCCTTCCTTCACCCCACAGCCAAGCCTGGCCTCAGTACATCTGTCGTCGGGACTGGGGCTGACACCCCATGGCATGGAGGAAGGAGCTCTCAACATCACAGGGCTGAGCCAGCTGTCTGAGAGCTTCCTCAACACCTGTTGTCCTCTCGGGTCCAGGCACCCCAGTGGCGCTTCAGACCAGCACTCCAGCAGCAGCCACCTCCACAGCACCTGGACTCCTCACCCCTGAGACTGGGCACACCTCTGAGTGACAGAAAAGAGTGACAGAGACTGGGTGGCGACCTGTAGACTTCATTTGGACACTTGACTTGGGTTATTTTTTTTTACAGCTTGTTATTAATAAAGTTTATCTTTGCTTCACACACTTGCTTCATTTATCTTTGTAAATAAAGTCTTGGTGGAAACTTTTAGAAATGGTTTAAGCCTTTGCATGCTTGTGGGATGGGTAAGGATAGCAGTGGGGTAGGCAGGGATACCTTTGGGATGGGTAATAGCTGTGGGATGGGCAGGGATACCTGTGGGATGGGTTAGGATATCTGTGGGATAGGTTAAGATAGCTGTGGGATGGGTTGAGATAGATGTGGGATAGATAAACCTTCAGTGCAAGCATAGTGGGACTGTATGGTCCACCCTCCCAGGTGTCACACCTGTGGCCCTTCATTATCAATGCTAATGTAATCATTGATCCACACATGTCAACATAAACCCAATTCTTTATTAAATGCCCTGTTCATTGTAGGGCCACTCAACATACATGGCACAGTCTCATCAGTGTGATGAGACAGGCTCAAGGAAGCATCCATTACGCATCTGTTATCCTGTCTTGCCACTCCACTGCTCCAGCTGGGGAGTTGCACCAGTGTTTCAGGAGGTTGCGCTGCTTCTTCCCTTCACGTGAGGCTCTGTTGGGTCCTTGCACATCCTCAGTGTCTATCAGGTTTTGCCCTTGCCTCCATTCCCCAGGCTCCATGTCCCCACTGCCTTGTTGGAGGTCCACGAGCCTGTTCTGCAAGACTGGGTAGCAGGTGCGCATGAGATTGTGCAGGATGCAGCAAGCTTCCACGATGTTCCTCACGGTCTGTGGGCAATGCTGCATGGTGGTGAGAAGTACCTGGAACCTTTTGGCCAGGATGCCAAAGGCGTTCTCCACCACCCGTCTTGCCCTGGACAGCCTGTAGTTGAAGATCCTCTCTTCACAGGTGAGGCATCTGGAAGTGTAGGGCTTCATGAGGTAGGTTCTGAGGGAGAAGGCGTCATCCCCCATGATGAAGTAGGGCACATCTTGTGTGTCATTGGGCAGGGGGTCTGGATCTGGGAAGGCCACGATGAGGTTGCGTTCCAGCTCCTCCTTGAGGTCACTGGCATTGTATACCTGGGCATCTGAAGCTGACCCGTTGCCTGAAGCATCGATGTACATGAACTTGTAGTCAGCATCGACCGTGGCGAAGAGGAGGATGCTGAAGAAGCCCTTGTAGTTGAAATAAGTGGACCCCGACTTGGCTGGAGCTTTGCAGGCCATGTGCTTGCCATCTATAGCTCCAATGGTGTGGATGAAGTTCCACCTCTGATACCACTACTCTGCAACTTTCTTCCATCCTTCTTCAGTGGAGGGGCACTGATGGAGCTCCTCCAGGTATTCTTTGATGATGGCCTGCACCACTTCTCTGACCACAATGCTGATGGTGTTGTGTGGCACCCTCCAGCCGTACTGCATGCTCCTGTAGTTGGTCCCTGAGGCCAGGTGGCGCAGAGTGAGTGCCACCTTGAGCCCAGGGTCCAGGCTGGGTCAGAAGTTGGTGTTTGCCTTGGTCAACCTGGGTGTCAGCCGCTGCACAACTTCGTCAAACATGGCTGGAGGCATCCTCATGAAGTTATGGAATGCACGAGGGTCTTCGTTCCTGAGCTCCACCTTCAGCTTGTACAGTCCATACTCTGCTCTTCTCCCGATCCATCTTCAGACCCAGACGCTTCTTGGCTGCCTCTTTTTCTTCCTGTAGTAGAGTTGAAAGAGCCTGTAGATGGCTTCACACTGTTGCAGAACGATGGTGGCTACCAAAAGGACTGTGTTACGATCCATGGTGGACATGACTGGATGCTGTGGAAGAGCAAGAGGAAGATGAAGGCTGCAGAGGTCTGCTCAGCAGGGCTGCTGGTCTGAAAGTGAGATCCAGGTGAGTTGCTCCCCCTTTTTATAGGCAATATAGGTTTTCCCCTATGTGTCCTTTTGCATCCTCTAGGCATCCTGCAGACATCCTAAATATCCGAGATAGGTC
Organism: Laticauda colubrina; assembly: GCA_015471245.1. Lineage (NCBI taxonomy): Eukaryota > Metazoa > Chordata > Lepidosauria > Squamata > Elapidae > Laticauda > Laticauda colubrina. The sequence continues at coordinate 2,581,876 of BLBF01000039.1, forward strand.
CCCTATACGAACGTTTTTTTCCATTATAATGCTTTGTATGTGAGCTGCATCCACTTTCATCCTTTCTCCGTCCATGCTACTAACGGTGCCTGTCTGTTCCGCGTCCGTTCCACTTCCTCCCTGTGTCCGCTTTCTGCTGGAGCGGATTTGAGTTGGGCGGATGCACAGCGGATGCCTAGCGGGTGTAGCGGATGCGTAACAGATGACAACGGATGCAGAACGGATGTTCCCTGTATGCGTAGCGGATGTAGAATGGACACGTTGGATACATTTTCCGCTCAAAAAGTTTTGAGTCGCTCAAAACTTTTTGAGCCGATGGAACCTCAGTCGATGGATGCTGGACGGATAGAGAGGAAGAAAAACGGATGCAGTGAGTACAGAATGGAAGGATCGCGTTAACCAATGGATGGCAAGTGTTTTTCTCCATTTTACATCCTCTTTCCATCCATTGATTCAGTGTGACAGGGGCTTTACTTTCATGCACACATCAGCTCTTGGATCGAAGACTTCATATGGGCTTTGAGCTAAAGATGAGAGGTCTCATAACTCCAAAAAGGCAGGATCTGGGATCAGTAGCATCTGACTTATTCTCATCGTAGGATATGAAGGATAAACTGTAATGGTTAACTGCAGTCTTTAGGGGGCACAGATGGACCTTTGACCTCATTTCTGAATGCAATTACAATCAAACAGCAATGTCACAGTAACAACCCAAATATCACAGAATCATCACTATGAACAAGTAATAGCCAAGAATGTTCTGCATATACACTAAAGTTATAATCACAGTGTATTTGTTGTAATGTTAACCCCAATTACTAATTTGGTCACAATTCATGTTGGCATTAAATTTTGTTTCTAGTTTCTACGAATGTATTCAGAAAGGTATTTATTAAAACACAGAGATAGCATTTACAATCTTAAAAAGGGAAAAATAATGTCCTTTCTATGAAAAAAATCTAGAGACATAATCTTTCTTCTGATATATGATCACTTCCACCCATCCTAAATGTTCTAATCATGTCATAAGAAGGGGCTTGAAAATTCATGAAATCTCAGTATATCTTGACTATTTTCATAGATGTAGAATTTTCTTTTCAGAACAGTTGCCCTGTCTTAAACTGGCACGCTTATTTTTTCCTCAGTCTATGGGGAAGAAAATAGACATTTCCAGCTGGTCTATGGCTCATTACTTGTGGTTCATTACATCTGTGCTCATTTTCCCTGGGTTGTTTTATGTCTAGGAAAAGTTACGGGGTGTGTGTGTCAAAGAATATATCACAAACAATCAGATCATTATCAGATACTTTTTATACTGGAATGGAAAAGACCAAAGTGTCAAAAGAAATGTTGTAAAAAGATGCACCTTACAACATACATGAGAATTATGTAAAAAGATCAAAATGTTTATAGCATTCCATGAAATATGGCAGCAAAATATTACAAATCTAACTAAAAAATCAATTAAAAGCTATGTTTAAAATGCTGGGGAAAAGGCAGAAATCTTGTAAATGTACCCTGGAACAAAGAGAAGAGCTAAAGAGCTTTGTTTCATTTGTTTTGACTTTTTTCCTTTGGATAGCATTTATTCTGTACATATCCAAAGTTTTCATACTGAAGTTTTACCTCTTACTATATATACCATTATTTACTGTGTTATTTACATTATTTATGTTGCTGTTATATTATGTTAATTATCCATCATGAGGCAGTTGTTTACATATTTTACACTCCCATATTTGTACTAATTACATAGTGCACAATTTGTTTCAAGTGCATGCCAAATGGCTATTTTTCCATATTTTTTTACACTTTTGACTATATACAATCTATCAAGACTTAGTCTCTTTTATGGGATTGTATTTAGTTTGCTAATTTCATGTAACAAAGGCAACAGTGAATTTAGTGTTAAGATAGGCAGTTCTTCGATCCATTTCAGTGTTTCTTTTCCATGTTCCTCATTTTGAATCAAAACACCACCGATTATTCAACATCACCAACAATGCTACCATCCTTCAAAGTGACCTTGATTATGTGTCTGAATTATGTGTCTGAAACAATTGGCAACTCCAAATCTCAATAAATGCTCTGTCTTACACATTGGTAAAAAAAATCAGTACACCAAATACAGGTTAGGTGGATATGACCTCGTTAACAACCTTCACTCTGCCAAGGACCTTGGAGTACTGAAATCAAATTACCTAAATATCAGAGCTCACTGTAATAGCATTACCAAAAATGCATCAAGAGTTGTAAATCTCATCTTACAAAGCTTCTCCTCTGGTAATATTGAATTGCTAACTAGGGCATACAAAACCTTTGCTAGACCAATACTCGAATACAGCTCATCTGTCTGGAATCCGCACTGTATATCGGACATTAGTACAACTGAGTGAGTCCAGAAGTATTTCACAAGAAGAGTACTACACCCTTCTATTCGTAACATAATACCAATACAACATAATACACCACCAGACTTGAAATTTTGGGTTTGGACAACCTAGAACTATGCCACCTATGGTTGGACCTAAGCATAGTACACAAAATTATCTGCTACAATGTCCTACCAGTCAGTGACTAATGTTGTAACTATGTATCATTTATGTGTTTGCAACTGTATATCAATGCAACTATGTATCATTCA